>RPOG01001117.1:6397-180876 GCA_008086565.1 Thalassoma bifasciatum
CCGTAATTTTCACCTTGTCAAATGTCAGGGTGGTGCAACCGTAACATTAGACTTTTATTTTAAAGTGAAGAGAATAAAACAGGAAACAGGAAACTGCATCAGCCAGAGGAGCCCAAATGACATTTGTGACCAAGTGGAAAAGTTTGTAGATTTCTCTGAAATACTGATAAAAAAGGTTTTTTCACTTCATTGGTGACTGGAACAATTTCCATGTCAGGTGGTACAACCAATGTAATAATGTGAAATGTTATTTTAACATCAAATTATTTACCTTATTCACAAATAAAAGAAATGAAACACACAAAATGAAAATGTATGAGTCACTACAGACACTTGAGAGATACTTGCCAATAATTTCACACAGAAAAAATAACAGGAACATATAAATATATTTTTATATATTTGGTTGCGCCACCTGACATTTTTGGGTGCTCAAATTAAAAATACTAAAAAAATAATGAACCTAAAATCTTTGAAATGTTGGTCAACTACTGAAATCTGTTAGAAAACATAATTCTTCACTCAGAAATATGTTTTTTATCCATTTTCAAAGACCTTTTTAAAAATAAGGTTTTTAGACCCTCTTTTTGTCATTGACCCATTTACCAAAAACATTTGTAACTGGAAAAATTCCAGTGGTGCCAATGCTTTAGTCCATGACTGTATATATCTTTTTTATGTTTTCTGAACGGTACAAAAACAGCCAACAAACACAACTGTGGAAGTGCCACCCTCCATCCAGTAAGAAATCCAACCATGTGAAGGTGAATGAGTACAGGTGCAGGGCGTCCATGTGCAGCTTCTCTTTGTGTTTGTGTGAGCGACCATCTGCTTTCATCCCACCACGTGTCGTCTCTGAATATAGCCTCTCTCCCTCTCTCCCTCTCTCTCTCTCTCTCTGACGTAGTGATGTTAATCTCATTTTCATTGCGTAACGAACTTCCGTGGCGTTAATCCGACTCAGTGTAGTCGAGACCTGTCGAGACTACTTCCCGATAATCTCCTCGACCCCTACTACCTGCGTGAGTCGTGGGGGTGGTTGTGGAGATGGTGGTCGTGGTAGTAGTGGTAGGCAGCAGTATTGGGGGGGTGGTGGTGGTCTTCCTCTGCATCTGTCACCATTTCGTGGTTTGAAAGGGTACGTTGATGAGGCTCGTTCTCAGTAGGATTGGACCGTCGAGAGAGGGACGGTAAAAGGGAGGAGAGAAAAGACGTAGACAGAGTAAAGGACGGTGCCTAAGTATATATAAAGCCCTATTCACGAGAGGTACTTAGAATGTGGACGAGAGAGGGAGACAGACAGACGAGAGAGAGAGAGAGTCTCATTTCCAACTTTCTGTCCTTCATCCCCTCTCCTTCCTTCTGTTCATCAGTACGTCTATTCATCTTTTGCTCTCTCTAGTCTCTGTAACTGCTTCACTCTCTGTCTTCCTTCAGATTTTCCTTCTTGGAGTCATGCACCTCCGTTAATAGCTCAATTTCTCTTTTTCTCCCCTTATCTTTTCCAATTTGATGCATTTCACCTGTCTTGAATCGTTTCGTTCGTATCAATCCATCAGGTTTTTTTCACTCTCCCTCCTATTTTAATACATGACTCCAAAGCCTCTATTTGCCTCAAAGGATGAGTATTCTGTGTAGCAACCAGGAACTTTGACTCCAAAAACTATTGTTTCAAACAGAGAGTTTAAAGGATTGTAAATTTATTTTCTCAGAGAACCAAGCTGGAAAATGATCTTTTTCTTTTTTACATTGGATTTTCTACAATGATGTTTTGGTTTTATATAAAAGGGGGAACGCTTAAAGTGTTATGTTGGCTAATGTTAGTGAATAAAAGTTTTGTTTTATGCTCATTTTTTGTACTCTGACACATCAAAAAATAGCCATAAAATTCCAATTTTTTGGAACTGAGACATTTATTAACACTTTTAACAAAACCCACAAAAAATGTTTTATAATATATTTCTGGTATCACATTTGACACACTGCACAATTTTGCTAAAGTTTTTTTTTTTTTTAGTAAATATGCATTTATTGAAGGCAGAAAACACGTAATTATTATATATGTGTATTTTGCAACTTCCTTAAAATAAAGCAGTAATTTTCCTGAAAATATTTTGAAAAGGGCCAAAATAAAACTTCATCTGACTGTGTTGATGTGACAATCCTCAAGGTGGTAGCATATGTTTTTAAAAATATCTTTTACAGGTTTTTAAAGAAACTTTACCATTTTGATGAGATAGAGGTCTTAGAACTCATGTATCAAATATGATGCGTTTGGCTTTTTAGGGGTAAAAAAAATACCAAATCCAATCTACATTGTTTATGTAGCCCATTTTATTACAGTTTTTCTCATTTGTTTACACATATTTTCTAGTACTTGAGACATGATGACCACAACATTTAACCAACATGTATGCACCAACCCCCCAAACCAATGCTGCTAAACTACAAACACAATTACTGCTTTACACTCAAAGTGCAGTTCTGAAACACACTTTTCTTAAAACACGCACATTTCTCTGCATTTATCACTATTTTCATGAAGGCGATGGCTGTTAGGCACTGCCGACAACTTACTACTTCCACATGTAGTATGTAGTATGACTGTTTTGTTGGACCTGTTTAGTCGTATACTACTCTGGATTTCTGTTTCAGGAAGTGGAGCTGATGGGTTTTTTTTTCTAATGTTTAACTTTATCATAAATAATTCCATAAATACATTCCAGTCAATAATTCACCACATCAATCAGTGGTGAAGTTACAGGAGCAATAAAAGTAGATAAGTTGAAATAGATGTCAATGAGATACAAAGGAAAATAAATAAATGAAATTAAGCATGGGAAGGGAAGAGTAGTTGTAAATATTTTTGAGAGGTTTTTTTGTTTCTTTTTTTTTTTTTTTTTTGGTATTTTCATGATTTTTAGTGGTTCAAGGAACAATTTTAATTTAGAAAAACAACAAATTCAGGGAGAGATTAGAGTCCCGATTGTATCAAATTTGTAAAGGTATAGAAGTTTATTACAGCAAAATCCCCATATTTGATTTTTAATCTTGCACCAAAAGTTATCGTGTATTAAAAATAAATCTGAAACCAACTCACTTTTTATTTTTACAGCTGGTGGAAAAACTGCGTCCTCATTACCCACGTAGGCTGTTAGTTGAAAAAAAAAGTGATAAATGATTTACAGGCTTTTATGAATTTGGTAAAAGTGAACAGCTCTTTCATGATGAAGTGAGCAGATTTACCGCTGTTTCTTTCCTGTCACTTCACTTTTATCTCTGGGACCGTTTCACATTTTTGTTGTTGTGTTGTAGTTGAGCTGATTTATTCCAGTAGGTGTCAGTAATTCACCTCAACCTGAGCGCCCCCAAATTGACAAACGGCATTAGCGCCGTGCATTGTGGGAAATAGTACGGCAGGTAGACTGGTCCGTTGCAGACTGAGAAATTTTCCCGGATCAGTAGGTCATCCAGGAACTTGTAGTTTACTACAGATCTACCAAGTTTTCACATACTGCCTACTAAATACTGAATTTCAGCCGAAGTAGTAGGCACCACTAGTGTAGTAGGCGGTTTGGAAAAAAGCCGCTCTCTTGTTTTCAGGATTAAAAGTAAATTTCCATACTATGCACACTGCCACATCACTTGAGCAAACACCTGTAACACAGTTTTACAATCAGCAATCTGAACTTAAACACAAAAGGGAAACAGGTGAGCTTTTCTGATCTTTTTTCAGTCCTATTGAGGATTTATTTTCTGCCTGAAGATGAAGTGTATGACCAAAATCCACAAATGTATATACCCCTTCTCCAAGCTATGGAAGGCCCATGTGGAGATAAAGCAGTTGATGCTTTTCATGGCTGGAGTTGCCATGGTTGGTGCTATTTCCCCCCATGCTTGACCAGGGAAAACATTACTTGGGGTGTGGATGAGGTGATAGAAACAGAAGAGAGGAAGTAGCAAAATTTTTTTAGTTAGATTAATTATTTTGTTTTTTTAACTGTAACCATAATATCCAATTGTTTTGCATGTAAACTACTGTATGTGGAACTTAGTGTTGGTTTGGATGTTCACTTTGTACATTTTTTTTTCTTTTGGTGGGGGAGTTACCCTGTGTGATCAGAGTATGAAAACAATACTGTAGAATTTCTAACAACACACTTATGCTTATACACTCATGTACTATCTGTATTCAGTGTTCAAGTTGTCTTTTTTATTTCATTTTCATGAACTGAGAGAAAGTTTTCTTCATTCATCTTAGTGTTTTACACTGTGTATATTCGTTTTCAATTGCTTCATAGAAAAGTCTGTTCATATGGTGGTTTGTGTGAGTCATTTGAGAACCAAATACCATTTTGAAAAAAAAAAAACATTATTTAGAATGTAAGGTTTCTTTTAGCAGTGGAATTGAAGGGTTTTGCTTATTGTGAGTGTATTTTTTTATTGTGTGTAGAGTTCAGAGAGTATAAGCATGCTTTTGGAAAATATGTGTAAACAATAGAAAACTGTTAACCACTCAATAAGGAACATTTTGTCAGTTGGGATGTTCACTGAGTACACTTTTTTCTTTTCTTTTTCTTTTTCTTTTTTGGGTGGGGGATGTTACCCTGCATTTGTGTGTTCGGAGTATAAAAACAATAACCTCACACCAATAACACCAATTACAATTTCACCAATTTCAGATCAATTTACATAGTATTTTTTCTGAAGCTATAGATTTAAAACCATGTAAGATGGATCGTTCTTTTTGCTTATAAAATTTGGGGAGTTATTCTTTCATATTATGTTTTTGGCATGTCTAAGAGCACTTTTATTTTATTTTATTTCTTTTTTTTTTTGGAGTCTTCTTGTTACAATTTTGAGGGATACAGCCATGTCATTTCTGTATTCAGAAGAAAAATGTGATTTAATTTTTCTTTTTATGGTTTATTGCACTCTTAAACTTTTTTTAGTTTGAATATTAGTTAGTGCATTTTATCAAAGTATGGGGTTCCAATGTTGTATTGATGTAAAGCAACAATTTTATGCAAAAAAGAAAAAAAAAACTACTGAAATGTAAAAATGTAAAGACATGCTTTGGCAGACTTGGTATGGAAAGATTAAATTGCCAAATTCTGCCTTAATAATTTTGAATAGTAATATCATCACCACCCAAGTTACAAAGACCTATGTGGCTCCTCTTTTTAAGGACTTTGTTTCTAAAATGTTTTCTTTCATTATAAAGTTATAACAAGGCAGCATTTACTGAAACTGAGGTCCAAAGGTATATTCCCGTGCTTTCAAACTGCCACTGTTTGGATTGTTTTTCATTATAAATATGAACTTAGAGATGATAGAAATGAAGGAATCAGTAGTTATAAAAGTGACATCAAAGTCATGAAACATTTTCATATCCAGAGTGAGCAGTATAGTGAACTCATATCAAAATCCTGGCAGGCGATGTAGCTGCATGTATCTGAACAACAGGCAGTCACAGTTCAACGATATAAAAGGCTGTTTTTAACAGAGTTATTGAAAGGTTTTCTGTCTCCTTTTTACTGCTTTGGCAGATATAAAAATGTACAAAAATTTTAAAAATTTAAAAAAAAAAAAAAATCTCTTGTTTTTCTGCCATTAGGTCGCTGTAGCTTTGTGTTGCCCTGAAAACTAAGATGACTGTTATGAAAGTCTAAGTAAGTGTAGTGTGTGTGTCTGTGTGTGTGTGTGTGTGTGTGTGTGAGAGAGAGAGAGAGAGAGAGAGAGAGAGAGAGAGATTTGATTAAAAAATGCCTACTACTAATTTCAGCCATCTGTCTTTTCCCTCTGTTCGTCCCTCACTCATCCGACCTCTCCATCACTGTCTTTGTGCGTTTTCACCATGGTTACACCTGGTAATGTCTTTGTTCCTCCTGTCTGACATTTTATCCTCCTCCATCACCCTCTGCCATCCCCCTTTTCCATCTCCCCACACTGGAATTACCCTTATTATGATTATAGCCATGCTGATAATGATAACCACTGCCAAATTGCTCTCTCTCTCTCTCTCTCTCTCTCTCTCTCTCACACACACACACACACACACACACACACACTCATATCCAACGCCCAGGAGATTATGATTGACTGAAAAGCAGCCTGGAAATGTTCCTCTGTTTCATTTTTCTGTTTTCTACAACATCCTTGATTCTGTCTCATTATTTATTTGGCCCTTTTTTTTATGCTTCTCTTTCCATCTCAAGACAAGCTAACCCCCTCTAGTATACCTCCTGTCTCTTTTCAGTCCTTTTCAATTTTCCGGCTGTCTTTCATCTTGGTTGTTATGCTCCTTTCACCCTTCCTGCTCCGTCCTGCCTTTGCCACTTGTCCTGTGCTCTTTCATTCTCTATTCCCAGTTTTCACTCAATTTTGTGTCTCTTCCCTGCTCCTCCACTCCTCTGCTCTCTGGAACCTTTTTTCTTACTGCCACAAAGAGATCAGATTGATTTGTTCTTAGGAGATGTTGCATTAAGAGAATAATTATGGAGTTGCACTACCTCTTGAATACATGGAGTACATGAAAATGGCTTTATAATGTCTTTGAAGGAATTGTCTTTATTTGTGATGTTAATGGATTAAAACGTGAAAAAACCATCAAGTTTTCTAGATTAAAAAAAACAAAAAAAAAAACGTGGAACTAGTCATTAATTAGTTTCTACTAATATCTAAATCAACAGTTCATAATTTTGTGACAGCTAATAATTATTTGATTCCCACTGAGCAAGCCGATGTTGCAGAATGAAAGTTTTTATGGCGTCTTTTTCAAACATCTTCTAGCAGACATCAACCAGAACCTTGTTACCATACATGAGGAGGGCACACAGTGCACATAGGAGCCTGCTGTACATGATTACAACATACAGGTGACACAGTCTGTCTGTGCTTCATAGCGAAAACCTGTTGTGTTCATGCTCCAGTAGGTTTTTATACTGAGATTTCTAGCATCAAGACCAGTCAATGTACATTCAAAAGCTAGTTTAGACTGTATTAAATAGGTTTATAATGAGCTATGTTGCACCAAGACCAGTCAATCTCATTATAAACCTACTTTTTACAGTCTAAATTAGTTTTTAATTGTACTTCGACTGGTCCTTTTGCTAGAAATCTCATTTTAAACCTATTTTATGCAGTCTAAACCATGTTTTGAATGTACTTAGACTGGTCTTGATGCTAGAAATCTCAGTATAAACCTACTTATTACAGCCTAAACTAGGTTAAACATGTAGTTTGACTGGTCTTGATGCTAGAAATCTCAGTATAAACCTACTTATTACAGTCTAAACTAGGTTAAAAATGTAGTTTGACTGGTCTTGATGCTAGAAATCTCAGTACAAACCTACTTTTTACAGTCTAAACTAGGTTTTGAATGTACTTTGACTGGTCTTGATGCTAGAAATCTCAGTATAAACCTACTTATAACAGTCTAAACTAGGTTTTAAGTGTACTGTGACTGGTCCTATTGGTCGAAATCTCATTATAAACCTACTTTTTACAGTCTAAACTAGGTTTCGAATGTACATTGACTGGTCTTGATGCTAGAAATCTCAGTATAAAAACCTACTTATTATATTCTTCAATCGGTTTTAAATGTAGACCAACAGTCAATACACCACAGTGAGGACCAGCTATCTAAGCTCCATGGCATAGACCAGCTCATAGACCATCCACACTTCAACGCTGTAGATTGGAATTTAAGGGTCTCAGTAAATGTTGATTTGTTCTGTGCTTGATGGGGAGGATTACTACCAAGGACCTCATCACAAAGTTTAGTTAGAAAATCTTCTAGCTCCATGGCACATAGACAGACATGCAGACTATGCTTGACATATGCATGATGTATGTAACATTATCATGTACAGCAGGATCTTATATGCACTGTGTGCCCTCCTCACTCATGGTAACAAGGTTCTGGTATGTTCAGAAAACATCCGAAACAGAAGTCATAAAGACTTTCATTCTGCACTTCCATGAGACGTCTTTTCTACATGGACCATGATATAAAAAAGACGTAGTTTGAATGTTTGCTTGCTCAGTGGGTTTAGTCCACTATGCCTTCTGTGGTCCACACTGTAAAATGGGATATTGCACATTTGTTATTCTGGCGTGTTATTCCATGTCAGTATGAGGAAAGATTACTGAAGGTGTTGTGATAAAATTAAATTATAGGCATTGTCTCAACTACAAAATACATTTGAACTCAAAGTAATCAATAATGCACGTTGACTTGTCAATCACCTTGCCCCTCCCAACTGTTTAGTAAAGCTGCAGCTTTCAAGTTACACCCAGAACGCCTTTGTGAATTGTAACCTAACTTTTACACCATCAGTGAGGAGGGAATCCAGTGGAAATTAGACCCTGTTATACACAAGCTAACTTACCTAATGGCACATGGTGTCTAAACTCTACAGCCTACAGCACCGAAAGATACAGACTGGCTGACTGAGTCCCAGGTATAGACAGAGCCAGCCACAAAACCAAAGAGTTCAACGAGGAGGTAAAAATTGAAAGCTACATCCATGTTTTGGGGCAACACATGCTGCCATCCAAACCACTTTGTATTTTTCAGGGACATTCTTGATTATTTCAGCAAGACATTGAAACCAAGATACATTCTGCACCTGTTACAACAGCGTGGCTTCGTAGTAAAAGAGTGCAGCTACTAGACTGACTTGCCTGCAGTCCAGACCTGTCTCCCATTGAAAATGTGTGGAACATTATGAAGCACAAAATACAACGATGGAGACCCTAAACTGAAGTCGTACATCAAGCAAGAATGTGAAAGAATTCCACCTGCAAAGCTTCGACAATTGGTGTCCTCAGTTCACAAACTTGTATTGAGTGTTGTTAAAGGAAAGGTGACATAACACAGTGTTAAACATTCTCCTGTCCCAGCTTTTGTGAAACATGTTGCAGGCATCCATTTCAAAATGAGCAAATATTTGCACAAAAACAATAAAGTTTATCTGTTTGAACATTAAATATCTTGTCTTTGTGGTGTATTCAGTTGAATATAGGTTGAAGAGGATTTGAAAATCATTGTATTCTGTTCTTATTTACATTTCACACAACATTTCAACTTTATTGTAATTGAGGTTTGTAGAAACGGCTTATTCTCTTTCCCCTCTCATAACACCAAGTGTATCAACAAACCTGTATTTGGATCTTTTATGACAGACTATAGAGTGATGACATGAAACAAGTTTTGAACAGATGAGATGATGGATTGGGGGATAGACATTGGTTTAACACTGAGGTATAAGATCAATCAAATTCGCTTTCACATGTGACATATTGATTAATACAGCTGGATATATTTTCCAATATGCTTGTGCCTGTGTGTATGCATGTGTGAAGTGAAGGAGAGGTCATGGTTATTCACATCTATCTATATATATTTATACATTTAAAAATTTGAACTGGAAAAGATTCTCAATGGGGAAGATGACCTTTTACAAAGTCACATACAAAAATGTTCATGCACTACAAGAATCAATAAGGTAGCTACTGAAAATATACATCAATAAATAATCCAACAATGGACTTAAATAATACACAAGTTCTCTGTCTGATTCTTTGTCAACAGTGCTCCATTTGGCTTTCTTGAAACAGTGTGTTTTCAGTTGCTTTTTTAAATAAGAGGCAGATTTACAGCACCACATCACACACAATTGTCTGTGTTCAAATGAACATGCAGAGCCACAAAATCCCTTGATGCACCAGCCCACAGAGTCTCTCCCACCTGTCACTTTCTGTCCAGTCAATTCCCTGCATTAGCACAATCGATATAAGAGGTCCTCATCTGCTGTACTCTGATATGTCTTTGCTGTTCTGTGTTTGACAGTTTCATGATTCAGGCTCAGTTTGAAACGCCTTTGTAACGCACAGCATGAGGAGCAGCTAAAAGCTTCCCTGTAGTTGAAAGAGAGAAGGCCTCTCAGCTGCGAGCTCTGCACTCCACACACTGCTGTCAATGTGCCACTTTACCACATGCCACCGCGAATCAATAGCACCGCATTTTCAAAGGCTCAACACGCAGCAACACAAGGTTTTTGTGTTAAGAACATTTATGGTTGAGGACATTTAAATGTTATGTGGAGGTACATGTTGTTTTCACATAAATGCCCACTGAAAACACTAAAAGAGAAATCCAAACTGTCAGAAGAGTGACCATAACACTCAGATTCTTTCCTGGTGTCGAAGATTGGCAGGTTTTATAACACAAATTCTCAAGAAGACCAGAGCATACGATCTTATGTTGTGCCTGAACCAGTTGGTGTTCACTTTGTTTTTGTTGATTTTTTTTTGTTAGCCAGTGTGTGATATGAAAGAACTGTCAGATATAGGCTGCGGTCAGCCATTGCAGGGGCCTACTGTTATTTCCATACCCTAGTGTTTTTCACAGGGATGGCAAGGGGGGTTATAGCCCCCCCTTTTGGCCCAATTGCTGGTGAACGCAAACAGAAGTGCCTTCTTGGGAGCCAAACACTTACTAAAGGGCTCTCCTTGGGGCTAAAGTATGCTTAAGTGCCTTCTTTGTAGCCAAAAATCATACCAGACTGTCCTCTTGGTTGGCAAACCACACTAATCTGCCCCTTTGCTCAGTTAAAATATGATAAAGCTCCATCCTAGGAGCCAAAACACACCTTCAAGTGCCCTCTTACAAGTCAAAGCATATGCCTAACTGCCACCTTAGGAGTAAAAATATCGAAAAGTGCCCTCCTAAGAGTCAAAATGTGTTAAAGTGACCTAATGGGGGCCAAAGTATGCACTAGAGTGCCTTTTTGGGAGCCACAATAAGTGTAAAAGTGACCTTTTTGGTGTCAAAGCTTGTACAAAGTGCTTTTTTTCGGGAGCCAAAACACAGACGACAGTGCCCTCTTTGTTGGCTAACCACACTTATCTGCTACTCTGGCCAGTTGAAACATGATAAACTTCCGTTTTAGCAGCCAAAACACACGCTGAAGTGCCTTATTGGGAGCCAAAACATGTGCTATAGTGATTGTTTTTGGAGCCAGCACATGCACCAAAGTACCTTTTTCGGAGCCAAAACACGCACAAAGGTGTTTTTTTGGGAGCCAAAACACATACTACAGCGTCCTCCTAGTTGGCTAACCACACTAATCTGCCCCTTTAGCTGGTTGAAACATGATAAACTGCCATCCTGAGAGCCAAAACACACTAAAGTGAGCCATTAAGGGCCAACACCCACACTAGAGTGCCTTATTGGGAGCCAAAATGTGTTAAAGTGATCTATTGGGTGCCAAAACATGCAGTTAAGTGGCTTTTTGAGAGCCCAAAGGTAGTAAAATGACCTCTTGGGAGACAAAATAGGATCTAGAGACCTCTTGGAGCCAAACACTTATCAAAGTGACTTCTTGGGAGCCAAAACACACACTTGAGTGCCTTCCTGCTTGGAGAACCACACCAGACTGCCCCTTTGCTGATTAAAATACGATTAACTGCCCTCCTTGGAGCCATAACGCATTTTTCAGTGTCCTCTTGGGAATCAGAATATGCAAAAGTGACCTCCAGAGAGCCAAAAGACTTGCTTAAGTGCTGGTTTCGGAGGAAAGAAATGTCCTAAAATGACCTCTTGAGAGCCAACAAATGTGCTAAAGTGTTCTCTTGGAACCAAAATGCACACTGTATGTGCCCTTTTTCATTTTTATGTTTTATTATTTTTGCCCCTGCCCTCCTGCTCAAAATGTCCATGCATGTCACTGAATAAAGGCAAAGTGCAGGTATTATTTGTGAATGACTCTTTGATTTTTCTATTATTTTAGAGCCTTACCACAGGGTCTGCTTCTATTTGTATTTTTCATTTCATGATAAGATGGATGTCATTTTGTCATGTTTTGTTGTACTTAAATGTATTATGATGAGAAGTATTTTTATAGTTTATTGTATCTGGTAGAGTATGTCCAGGTTGGTGATGGTGTTACTAATTGTTACATGAGTGTTCTTACTTTTTGTTTCTGTTGTTCCTTAACTTATGTAGTTATTCTGTGTGCTGGGTTAAAAGGCCATGATCAAATCAGTACTTTTTTTTTAACTTTATGAGCAATTCTATTTCATGGCATGGTCTGGAAAATAATTTTTAGATTACAAGTCATCTTGAATAATCTACCCTGATCCAGATATAAAGTCATAGAATAAAAGCAAGAGAAGATCTGAAAGATAGTAACTATCTAGTGGTTATTTTTCTTGAAATAACAACAAGTTAGTTTGAAACTTTTTGTTCTTTCCACTTTTTTAAAGGTGTGCTTGCTGTACCAAGCACCAGGTTTCAGAAGAAAGGGTCACCAAGCAGCACAGCAGGTAAAAGGTCAGATAAGGTTAGATCTCAAACTGGGACACGATCAATTTTGCAGAGTCACTGACGTTTAAGAGAGAAAATTGGTGTCTGCTGTCTTCTGCTGAGGAAATCACCCTAACCTCAAAGAAATTAAAAGAAGGAAAACTGGAACTGAAGAAGGATATGAAAGGAGATTAGATCGAAGCAGAGGCTCATATAACCTCCATCAGTCTTCTGTTATAGACGATGGCTCAACTCACACATCCTCCATGCTGCTGCTTCTCACATCTGCAGAAGCAACTGCAATAGTTCCCTCCAAACAAAAGTGTAATTATCAAAACAATAATTATGACAAAAAGGATCACGATTGTTGTGCCTCAGATGTGAAGACGAATTCTTTTCTGCATAATTGCAGTGAATTAAATTGCCATGACTGTCTAAACATTAAATATTAATTGTTTCAGACTGCCAACTTATGTTGCTGTTCTCCACTAAATGGAACATTTTACGCAGACACCATTTATCACAGTTATTTGCTGTCATCTCAAGTTTGGTCCCCTGCTAATAGTAGCTCTTTCTAACAGCTTCTTTGTTCCAAACTCCTCTATCAACAAAGAGACTTTTTTTTAATTTGAAGGCGAAGGTAATTCCTATTTATAAATCTCTTTGAGATAACCGCACTGTCTGTTTTCCTTCAACTTTATTTATTCACAGAGGTTGAATGAGCTTTTCTGCTCTACAGCAGCATGTGGCAACACTTTTCAACTGTTGTTCAAATTCAAAGCAGCCGTAGAAAACTGTTTACCTCATCGTCAACATTTCTAATCGAAGTGTCAAGCTCAATTAGGGTAGTTGGGTACAAAAACTTCAAAAGTGGCTCAAAGACACTAAAGAAGCACAAAAGCCCACGTCAGGATATTTTCTGCTTACCTGTTTGCGTCATCCAATACATTGTCTTACAAATGTATAGAATTGTTTTCATAGGCCTGTTGTGTTTTCACAGACAGCAAACAAAAAGGAACACAGACTAACGGCTGATAAAATATTCTGGCTGATCTACTCAAGAAAATAAAGGCTACTTTTTGCATAATTTATTCATGTTTCTGTAGTAAGATTCCTTTTTGTCTAAGCAACTTTTTTGTTTTAAGCAGAACTACCGCTCCTTTTTTTAATGTGGAAAATTGTCTTTCCCAGTCAAACCAACTTGATTTTCTCATGCAGATCAAACAAAACTAAACTTTGTTTGAATTACTTAATCTTTTTGGTGTTTTTAATGAAGTTTTGGGGAGTATCAGCTTAATTGTATCATTTACATGAAGCATGCTGTCTACACTGTTGAGCATAGCCTGTTTATGACATGTAGCATAGACAGCAGGTCTACTTCATGTAGTGTAGGCAGCGGGTACACAGTGTAGCGCATATGCAGCCAGCACAGAAAGGTGGTCCACACCATTTAGTTTTGGCAGCCAACCCACAAACAGCCAGCATGTGCCACCTGTATGATTCATCCATGTACAGCAGGATCTCATGTCCACTGTGTGCCCTCCTCACTCATGGTAGAAAGCTACAGTCAGGAATTAAGTTCAGATTCTGGTTCCAGAAATACCTAATGAAACAGAAAAGATAACAAGATTGCCTCTTTTTGTGTGGATGAACTCAAAAAGATTCCATCCATCCATTTTCTAAACCGTCTATCCTGCTATTCAGGGTCGCGGGTGGCTGGAGCCTATCCCAGCCGTCATTGGGCGAGAGGCGGGGTACACCCTGGATTGGTCACCAGTAAACCGCAGGGCTGACATAGAGACAAACAACCATTCACGCACACACTCACACCTACGGACAATTTAGCGACCTTCTTACTGGAGTGCTAACTGCTGTGCCACCGTGCAGCACTCAAAAAGATTGCCTCACATTACTTAAATTATTCATATTCCATTATTTTATTTTTTTTTACACTGTCTTGTATTTTGAACAAATATTTGTGACTTCAGTACTAGGTATATTTGTTTGAAGACAATAACTTGAAATTTTATTGTTGATTTCAGGAATTCAATTAAGTTAAACTAACTTCTCACCTGATTTATTTTTCTCAGTGTATAACAGTCTAAATAAGACCTCTACACAAAGATAACTGACAAATATTTACACCAATGTTGTGGTTGAGTCACCTCACTTCAAGTCCAAGTCGAGTCTCGAGTCAACAACGAAAGTAATCCAGGTTCAGTCCTCAGTACCTTAGCACAAGTCCTAGAAAAGTCCCATTAACCACTATAGTCCAATAAAAAGTAAGTCATAGCCCCATAATTCCCCATAGCTAAGGGGGAGTTCAGGATGAGGAACTCCAAATGATTGGCTGTGTAAACCTGGTCTGAATGTGTTGGACAATTCTGACGTGCTGAAAATAGAATTGCCAAACCAATAACTAATTCACTTCTTGTGCATCTTGAAACATCCATACCACATTCTTTTCATTTTCAGCTTCTTAATTAGAGTTTGAACACTGCTTATTGACACCCACTATAATAAGTTGACTTTACTTAAAAAAAAACAAAAAACAATGCAAAGTCGTTGCCTTAAAGAAAGTAATTTGTTAACTCAGATAAAGTAGATTTGATTAACTTATTTTTTGTGAGTTTGCAGTACTCAAATGAACTTAGATAAATTCTATCAGAGTAACTTATGCAAAATCATTCCTCAGGTTGACCATGAGTGAGGAGGGCAGGGAGTGGATATAAGACCCTGCTGTACATGGATATATCACATAGGTGACACAGGCTGTCTTTGCCCTGGTATAGACTGACTGTCTATGCTCCATGGCTTAGTCCAGCTGTCTACAGCATAGACTGGATGTCAAGGGCATCAATAACTTTTGAACAGGCTTTTTTTTTATTTGCTCACTCAAGCTGCCAATCATGTACTCGGCCAGTCAATGCCAAAGAGCATCGACAGCCAGTCAGTCGGTTCGTGCCTTGGTGCACAGACAGTCTGTCTACACCACTGAGCACAGGCAGCTCGTGGGTGATTCACCCATGTACAGCAGGGTCTCATGTCAGCTGTGTACCCTCCTCACTCACGGTTACAGGGTTCGGTTATCAACTTATTTGATAGGTTACTGCCGTGACATGAGTTGTCAGAACTTAGTTCTTCTCAGCTTTAACAACTTCAAATTTATGGTCAACTTTACTTGGAAATTTTGAGGCAATAAGTTTCCTACATTTTTCAAGTCAAGTCAACACAAGAAAGTTATCTTTACTACGTTTAAGTGAGTAGACTCAACAGAGTGAGCTAAAATAAGTTAAGGTAACTCTTTGTTTTAAGTAAGATTTACTATTTCATTTTATAGTGCAACCACGAGCCAAGAGTGAAAGAAAAGTTTTGTGTTATAATTAATACTCTCTGAAAAATGGCCAAGAAATAAATTCTGCCAGGGTAAGTGCTAGCCTTTCTTTGAAATGAAATGATATGCTTTTGAAATTGTGTGAATGTTTATGCATTTTTCCCCTTTAATCCACACAAATAAAAATCCCTTCCCTCCTTTTCATTCCTCTTGTAACTTCTCCTCTCTTTGAGGATCCTGCTCTCTTCTGTTTCACTCTGCTCTGACCTGTGCTCCTCTATGAGTACATTAACAGATGAATAGCCCTGCTTGTACAACCATAATTAGAGCAGAAATTTTCATCTTGCTAATGTGTTTGGCTGAGGTACTCACTGTGCACATACACCAACTTCTATGCTGTCCACACACACACAGACACTCACACACACACACAGGTGGGTTTATGAAAAGAAACACAGTATGAATCACACACTGTCATGCTGCTGAGCTGAAGAGCAGCAGCTCTCAATGGCACTCTTCAGTTCCCCTCTCACAACCATCGCTGAATTGTTGCCCTAACAACGAGGGATCACATGCAGGTATTGTATGTTTTTGATGCATTGTGGAGCACTGCAAAAAGCCTCCTCAAGAGCAAATGGCCAAGTTTCATGATGTTCAGAGCATAAGAGCATAAGGGTTAGTCAAGTAGAAACGCACAGAAACACATACACGATAGCACACTCGAGGGTTTGTTTGTCATTAGTTTTTCGTGATGTCTGCCACACATGGTGAATCACTCTGCTTCGGTTATGGACAAGTAACAGTCCACAACAAATCTTAGAGGGTAGATGGTTGGAAATAGTGATTTATTATTGCCTGTTGAACTTTAAAGTCAGACGAAAAGGTTAACAAAGAAAACAGAATGTGTCTGACAGAGAGGCACTGTGTCATTTTAATTTTGTCTCTGTATTTCTTCATTAACTATGACTCAGCAGTACTGGCAAGCAGAATGCATTAGGCTGTTTCTCCAGCAGGAATTGGTCAGTCTGATTATTTTTTTTTTTTAATAGCGATTGGCTAGCCGTTTATTTCACTCTTATTCCAAGTACTTTTAAATTAGATGGCAGAGAAAACGGTGCATCATTGACCTTCCCTCTGCATGAAACACTCCAGTTTTTAATGTGTTTCTATATGTATGTCTGTGCATTTGAAGCCACCATTTATTATTTTATAGACTCAAAAAAGAGAAAATATTTTTGAGGGAGAATTATTTGTAAAAATAATTTAGACTTAAACACAAGGTCTCGTTAGACAGTCAACACAAATAACATTTATGTGCTGTTTTGTTTTTTGTTTTTTTCATTGGATTGGTAGCAAGAGTTATAAAAATCTGATCCCCAGTTTATTACGCAACCCATAGCAGCCAATCAGCACAAAGACCTGCTGGTGACATACTTTACTGCTAGAAATTAACCAGGATTTCACAGTTTTTAACAGTCTTATTTTGCAGTTAGATGTTGTAATAAAAAGCCCCTGTGATATCACAAATAATACTTGTAAAAACTACTGTGACACTAGACTTCACAGCATTTGACTGATGTTTCACAGTAAAATACTGAAATCAAAACCCTCTGTAATATCACAGCTTGTTACTGTCAATTTTGAATCAGTCCAATAGACTTCTGGGAACTTCATTAATGGAATGTGCAATCAAACCTAGTGGACGTTCTTTTGACTTTTATTGTTAGAAAATGTGACACTGTTAACAATCTACCCTGAAAATAAAAAAAAAATGAATATATTTTAGAGGAAAATACTGATTTGCTTTGTAACCATGAGTGAGGAGGGGACACAGTGGACATGAGAGCCCTCTGCATGGATCACACTGGAGTCACAAGGCACTGACCTGCTGTCTATGCTTCATGGTGAAGACAGGCTGTATACGACACAGTCTGCTCCACAATCAAGAGTAGACAGCCAGGGCAAAGACAACTTACATCACCAGTGTGATACATCTATGTACAGTGGGCTGTCATGTCCACTGCCTGCCCTCCTCACTCATGGTAACATCACAGCTGTAAAACCAAGTGTAAAAGTGTAAGCGAACAAGAAATTACTAAAATATCACTGATCTTGCAGTTGTAAAACTACAGTTTAACGTTGTTATTTCATGAAGAATTCCTGTAACATTGCAGCTGTGAAGTTACAAGAAGCTACTGTGAGACTATCTAACGGTAAATAACGGCGAAGGCTACTGCGAAAATCATGCAAAATTTAGCCGGTAATTCACTGTGATTTTATGCTAAAAAGTTTCACAGTGTATATAGAACTGACAGGTGGAGTTTTATTGATTATAACCCTGTGAGACCCAAATTTAGAGCAAAAGTTTCCAAGTTGTGTGAGTTTGTGGCTTGA
The DNA here is from genome assembly GCA_008086565.1 of Thalassoma bifasciatum. Lineage (NCBI taxonomy): Eukaryota > Metazoa > Chordata > Actinopteri > Labriformes > Labridae > Thalassoma > Thalassoma bifasciatum. Next base: position 24,439 of record RPOG01001117.1, read on the forward strand.
TGGTCAGATTTGTAAACACATTTTCCATCCAACAGCACTGCAGGTTTAAACAATAAGACCCACTGACCATGTTAGTATGTAAACAATTGTGGGTTTTATTTTTTAGATACCTGAATCTGATGTTTTGAAATTAAAACAGTAGGTCTTACAGGGTTAAAGATGAAGAAAAAAAGAGAGATTCTGTGTGCGGTTACCTCAAGCTGTATGACATCACCTGTGTCTTTTCAAAAGAAAGGAATAAAAAATGACCTCATCTGTGGAAACGCGAGTAAGGAAGTTAGATCATCTGGCAAATTTTGAAAAACACATTCTCCTCTGATTTGAGGTAAAGCATGATTACCCTTGTGTTTATTTATTTATTTATTAATTCTTGAATATGCTTGCAAGTTCGTAGTAACTCCGGTCACTGGCCTTTGAGTTTTTTCTAAATGCGATTCGAACATTAAGATAAGATTAGATACGCCTTCATTTGTCCCACAACAGGGGAATTCATAGAGTCATAACAGCAATAGAAGAAAGAGTATGGTTAGTTTCCAATTCAAAGAGTATAGAAGTAGAATAATATATTAAAAGTCAACCAGAAAAAAAATCCATTAGCACCAGTATGTTGTTCTTGCCTCCTTTTCACAGCTCATAGGGAACATCTGGCCTAGTACCGGTTAGCTGATAACAGCTTATCTTGTGTGATAACAATGCAATCATGGTTACAGGTAGATTCACGGGCAAACACAGGAGCAGAAATAGCAAAACCACAACTTCAGACATAATCAGTTTGGTGACCGTGGCCAATAAATGAGACATAAAGTAATGGGAACAGAGAGAGACGTCTTCAAAGATAAAATCGAAATATTCAGGATTTCAAATGCTGAATCTGTCAGGCAGACAATTGGTTTGAATTTCACTCAGTGTGAACACATCATAGTTCTCTGAAAAAAATCTAGTCAGATAAATAGAAAAAGAGATTGACCTTTTTTGTCTTTTCATGAAGACACTTGTTGCAAAAGTCTGAACAAATACATTTGTGATTGTCCAAAAATAAAATAAAAAATGAGAAGCCTTCTGATGATTTCTGAAAACAACAATTAATTGCATTTTTGCAAAAACTGAAAAAAAAAGAAAAAAAAGCACGACAAGTAGTTTGGCTCCTCTGTGCTGCTGTAGAAATGTGTCAGTTTAAGATGAAAGCCTCCCTTTGAGGGCACCCACTTCTACAAAGATAGGAAAGACTCATTTATGATACCAAAAACTAAAACGATCATTTAATTAGGTGATTATGCGCCACACAAATTGATATTATGTTCCTTTTTTTACTGAGGCTGTTCTGCCTGATCCCACACACTGGACCTCCAAAGACGAGTTTTGGTTTTACACCCCTCAGATGTATTTAATGACACCTTAAAGTTCCTCTAAGCAGCTCTTTAATATTACATTGAGGACACTGGGTCGTGTTCCACCGTGGATCAGTGTGTTAATGGCTGATTGATGCTCGGTGTCGAGCAAATGAGGTCTTGTAAGCTGTGTGATGCTGTAGCAGAGACCTGAGGCTCGCTGTAATTGGAAATGACAGGGTTGATGCTGTGACAGAGGGGGTCAGCTGTCTGCACACTGAGACAGGCCACACATGCACACGCACACTTCATTCACTCTGCTCTAGTGTCACACATACACATACATAAACACACACACACACGTTCTTTCTAGCAGAACACCACTTTCCCTTTGCTTCTTGTGATTCACTCACTCACACTCACAGCCTGGTTGTAATTAGTGGCATAGGGTTGTGGTCACACATAATGCTGCTAATTGGGCTGGCAGGCACCATTACCCAGAGCTAATCACCATTCTCTGGGTGATGAGGCATCCTGGCCTTCTGACCATGAGCTGCTCGCACGATCCATATCACACAGCCAGAGCTCTGGGGGCCCTGCTCCTCCAATTAAAGCTACTGACTTAAACTGTGCATTTTCTTTCAATACTTTACTTTTTTAGGGAAGTGCTTTTAAATCGAGTTAGTTATAGGGTCAAAGGTCCTTTTTTCTTCCTTATCTCTCACATCTTAACAAATAAAGAGCAGAACCTATCCCAATTATCTTAAAGGTGCCATATTATACTTTTGAAAACAGTTAAAAGTCATTTGTTGCAAAAGTCTGATGTCCCAAAGTCATGAATGTGGCTGTTTTTCCTAAAAACGACCCACTGGGATCATGATTTTAGGCCTGAAGAAAATCTTTCTTTTTTTGCTTGGATTTGTCGGCGAGCAGTTTCAGCGCCTGAATCTGAATATGCAAATGAGTTAGAGCTGCCCCTGCATCTTTTAGCAAGTGGTCATGGTGACCTGACTCAAGGAACGGAGCAACTTGCATGCCACGCTCTTAAAAAATCTTTAAAAACCAAAAAATAAAACGGAGCCTATGAAATGATTTGGAGTCTCTCTCTCTTTCTGCGCGTAACAGGCATAGATCATATCAGCTTGATCATAAAATTCAGATAAAATCATTGAAAAAAAAAACTGTTTCTGTTTTAGTGCTCTTAAATGTAGATTATTAGACATATGGCGCTTCAGAGCTTTTTGTCCAGTTGTTTTCTGTAAATCTAGAGATCCAGAGGAGAAGCTTCAGGTAAAGGAATTAGTTCATCTCTTTGGAGAGCTGACAGATTATGCACATTATGATAATGTCAGCAGCAAAATACAAAGTGAGCCATGTTTCCTTTTGGAAGACTTCAGAATTCAAGTAAAATCGCAGCACTTTTGTGACTCTACAGCTGTATCCCTTGCGCCAATAAAGGTAAAAAGACTTAAACATCCGCTTTGAATTTCTGCAACAATAAAAAAAATGATGGTGCGCAATCAAAGCAGTTAAGCAGTCCGTGTAATTAAGTCCAAGATTAAAATAAATCTCAACTGAGTCCTGACCCGTCATTTTTACCACAAGAAAACAGAGGACTGGCTGATTTCTGTTGTGCAGCTGATATCTATGGCACACGAGAAGGTTCATCCATGTATAATATTGGCTGTGTCTCTATTTTTCATTTCCTCTTTGCTCATGCAATTTTTTGTTTTGCGCACACAATTTAGCAGGATCTTACTAGATCACGCCCTTTATCTAGACATTTTATGTGTGTTGTGCCTTGGAGACGTGGTAGCGTCACTTTACACTGTAAAATATAACCTGAATCTAAAATCTAAAAGTAAATCTTACTTTAAAAAAAGTTACCTTAACTTATTTTAGCTCACTCAGTTGAGTCTACTCACTTAAACTTAGTAAAGACAAGTTTCTTCTGTTGACTTTACTTGAAAAATTTAGGAAACCGATTGGCTCAAAGTTTCCAAGTAAAGTTGACCACAAACTTGAAGTTGTTAAAGCTGAAAAGAACTAAGTTCTAACAACTCATGTCACGGCAGTAACCTATCAAATAAGTTGACCAAACCCTGTAACCGTGAGTGAGGAGGGTACACAGCTGACATGAGACCCTGCTGTACATGGGTGATTCACACACGAGCTGCCTGTGCTCAGTGGTGTAGACAGACTGTCTGTGCTCCAAGGCACCGAGCGACTGACTGACTGTCGATGCTCTGTGGCATTGACTGGCCGAGTACATGATTGGCAGCTTTAGTGGGCAAATGAAAATGCCTGTTTGAGTTAGAGGTTAATGCAAAGCATTCACAGGAATTTTCACCCATAATTTTACAGAAGGAAATGATATTTATTGATGTCCTTGTCATCCAGACTATGCTGTTGACAGCTGGACTAAGCCATGGAGCCTAGACAGTCAGTCTATACCAGGGCAAAGACAGCCTGTGTCACCTATGTGATATATCCATGTACAGCAGGGTCTCATATCCACTCCCTGCCCTCCTCACTCATGGTCAACCTGAGGAATGATTTTTCATAAGTTACTCTGATAGAATTTATTTAAGTTCATTTGAGTACTGCAAACTCACAAAAAAATAAGTTAATCAAATCTACTTTATCTGAGTTAACATAAATTACTTTTTGTAAGGCAGCAAGTTTGCGTATTTTTTTTAAGTAAAGTCAACTTATTATAGTTTACAGTGTACGTTTAAGTAAGTAGACTCAACAGAGTGAGCTAAACTAAGTTAAGGTAACTTATTTGTTTTAAGTAAGACTCACTATTACATTTTACAGTGTATTCGGCTAATGCTGCTTTCTTTGGTTGCCATTTTTAGTAATGTAGTAATGTTGCGATTCATCCATTAATCAATATTTTTACCACCTCTACTCCATATCCAGGTTTTTTGAATGCCTTTGGCTGCAAGTGTTCCAAATTTAATGTTTGTTTTACAGAGTGAACAATTATTGTGGTTACTTCCTCCACCATAGATTCAGAGTCTCACTTTGATAAATGCTGGGTCACAGATGTGGAGAATACAAAGAGTGTTATATAACAAAAGCTTGTTTTCTTACCGTTTTAAATCTCATGGTCCCACTGGGAGCCAATCAGAAGGGCATCTGTGTTATTTATTACTCTTACTTATATTCACTCTCCTCAGTAAAATAAAAGAAGCGTTCAGAGAATAACTGCAGGTTATACTGGAGCTTTTTTGTGTAATAACTCACATTTAGCATTGATTCATCAAATTTGTTTCCTGTGATTTGTGTTTTTAGTAACTGGTAATCAATCAAAACAGGCTGAATATAATCACTTCATGCAAAAATACGTGATTGTTTGTGAAATTATGAATCATTGTTCACATCATATTTTTATTGTTACTCAATCAAATTGTGATTAGCAATTGAACATTTTCCTCAAGTGGCGTGTTTGTACCCAGCAGTGGAGCAGTCAGATTTTTGAAAATGCCATACCCTTTAAAGCACTTTAGATTCCAAATAAATGTTGAATTGATCAACTTTGCTGTTTTCTTGTTAACTTAAAGCTTTGTTACACTCACCACACAGAGCTCGCTGTCTGAAATGAAAGCAGTAACCTGTACATGGCCGAAGAGGAAAACAGGAAAAGAGAGCTATTTTCAGCTCACATCAGGAGGCTTCCATTTGTGTGCCCATTAAACATGACCTTAATTTAATTGCATTTGCAAACCTCTCGACCAGACCTCGTTTCAAATTAGGGTTTGGGAGCCTTTTCCACATTGCCTGATTTACCTCTGGCTCACTTGTGATGTTCGGGAGCAGAAGCCTTCTACTTTCATTGTTCTCGTAATGGTCATAATTTTCATTATGTTAATTCAATGTGCTCTTTCCAAAGGACACAATTATANTCAACTTTTATAAATTCTAATTGGCGTCAGGTGTGATTTCTATATCACCAGCACCTGTTACTCACCACAGCTGAGTTTAAACAAGCATCACATGCTTGAAGTTAAATGATTTACCTTAAATTCTTAAATGGTGCCAATAAGTTTTGTGTCTTGTGTAAAATTATGTCAATTTTAGCTTTTTTCTGACGGTTTTTGTGATTTTTCCAAAGAACAAACACGTGAATGGGTCAATGACGTGACGTCCCCCTTTTTTGTGTCCGAGTGCAATATTTCCTTCCATCATGAATTGAGTATTTCATCACATGTATTTCTTTATTCTATGAAACCTGTGTTATTTGAACACATCTTTAAACTATTAAAATATAACATGTTTTTTTGTGTTTTGGTTCCTCAAACCCCCAAAATGTCAGGTGGTGCAACCGTCCTGACAAGTATCCACAGTAATTAAACTCTAAAAATTGAATGTCAGTTATTGTAAATGGAAATTAAAAACACATTGGCATTATTTTATGCTTGAACCTTTTTAAATGAAACATTCTTTGCAAGTAAAAAGAATTTTAAAGCTGTTGAGAAATTTAAAAAACTTTTGTCCCGTAATTTTCACCTTGTCAAATGTCAGGGTGGTGCAACCGTAACATTAGACTTTTATTTTAAAGTGAAGAGAATAAAACAGGAAACTGCATCAGCCAGAGGAGCCCAAATGACATTTGTGACCAAGTGGAAAAGTTTGTAGATTTCTCTGAAATACTGATAAAAAAAGGTTTTTTCACTTCATTGGTGACTGGAACAATTTCCATGTCAGGTGGTACAACCAATGTAATAATGTGAAATGTTATTTTAACATCAAATTATTTATCTTATTCACACATAAAATGAAACACACAAAATGAAAATGTATGAGTCACTACAGACACTTGAGGGATACTTGCCAATAATTTCACACAGAAAAAATAACAGGAACATATAAATATATTTTCATATATTTGGTTGCGCCACCTGACATTTTTGGGTGCTCAAATTAAAAATACTAAAAAATAATGAACCTAAAATCTTTGAAATGTTGGTCAACTACTGAAATCTGTTAGAAAATATAATTCTTCACTCAGAAATATGTTTTTATCCATTTTCAAAGAACTTTTTAAAAATAAGTTTTTAGACCCTCTTTTTCTCATTGACCCAGGTACATCCTGCAGGATAATGAGGCTGATTTTTGTCCTGATCTCCCCCCTTACAATCAAAGCTACAGCAAAGATGGAAAAAGCTACAGGTAGCTTATAATGATGAATTCAGAATATTTTTGAAACTGCCAAGATGGACGAGTACTGGTCACGTTTGTCACCGATAACGTGTCCACATTTCACACTGTGCTTCGAAATTTTATGTACAAATTCATGGGTCATTTAATTGATTCAGTAAATCAAATAGTAATGTCATTTTCTCACCTCGCAATGAGTGAAACGAGGTTCTCATCCTGTGACTGGAAACATTGGTACAGATGTCTCTTTGTATTTTAATATTGTCAATCAGAGCTGTGATCTTACCCATTGTTTTTCGTTTGTTTCTATGGACTATTTGGACCTACGTGTATGAAATACACGTAGGTCCAATTGTCTTGTGTTCAGAAGCGACAGAGATCTGATTTTCCTGTAGTGTGGGGTGCGTTAAGAGGGATTCTGTCTGGTGCAATCCACTCGGTAAGCTTCAGAAAGAGAGATCATAGACAATGAACATGTCTAATATTTGCAACTAGAAATCCTGTGTGGAGTTCTCTGAGATGGGCTGAACATGCGTGGTGTGTAGTGTCACGTGTGCCAGAACAAAAACCAATCAAGACACAAGCTGACCCAGCTGACTGAATGGAGAGAAAGTAAAAACAAACAAAAAAATGCACTGTATATAATATCACAGTAAAGCAGCAGTAAAATGCTTTATTTCATTGTTACTTTACTGATATCTTATACAGACAGTTGATTGGAGCATAGACATCCTGTTCCACCTGCATTATCTGTCAGTGTACAGTAGGGTCTCATGTCCACTGTGTTCCCTCCTCACTAACAGGAACAATAACTGTTAGGTTGCAAGTCACAAAGGCATTCTGGGTACAACTTCATAGCTTTAGCTTTGCTAAACAGCTGGGAGGGGCCAAGGTGTGTGGGGAAAATTCGGAAACAAAGTAAACAGTGACGCATAAGAGGAAAGTGTTTCCAGTAGTGGTGAGGTGCATTCTGTTTTGACGTTTGATGGTTTTAAAAAGTCCAACATAGATCAAAGAACAGTTATTTAGAACAGTGGTTCCCAAAGTGGGGGTCAGGACCCTTTGGGGGGTCGCGAGACATCGATAGGGGGTCGTGGAATGTGTCCCAAAATCGAAAACCATGAACAATTCCACATTTAATCCAGTATTCTAAGGATTAAAGCAAACTAGGGGTCAAAGATAATATAAAATCATGCAAACAGAAAATGTTTTATCGGTTTTTCACATTTCTTTGTTAAAGTTTGATGCAGTGAACACAGCAAAGTGCACATTAGTCAGTAAATTTTCTACAGATGAGTTAAATTAAGTATCCTCAGGGTTTTTTTGTTTGTTTTTTTGTCTGTTTTTGGATTGGCCCATTAGTGTCGTACCACAGCAGGGGGTCGCCAGTCTCTAACGTTGCTATTATGGGGGTCACAGGCTGAAAAGTTTGGGAATCCTTGATTTAGAACACTTATCATGTCGTTATGCTGTTATTATCACTGGCAGTTTGCATTGATTGTGGTTACTAATGTTTTTTGACTTGCTAGCTCTGGTGAGAGCATCTGGAGTTCCCCTAACTTTTCACACAGCGCTTCAATAATTGATGTTGTCGAGTGCTTTGTGTGTACATGTAATATGTAAGTAAATCAAATTTCAATTTACCTCTGGATCAATAGAGACTTCAAGAAACTGATATGGTGAGAGCATCTTAGACTGAGTTCCTGAGTTTGTGTGTTGAGATGATTTTTCTTAATCCCACACTGTGCCCCCTTAAAAGGAGCTTAGTCTGGTATTTGCTTTTTTCCCTCTTCCTCCCTTTTGTACTCTTTTTCACATCTAATGCAGTTTACCCACTCCTGTCCTCCCCCTGTTATATGTCACTGTCTATATGTGAGTTTGTGCTCTGAAACATGTGCAATGATAAATAAAGCGTATTATATCTTGTTGCAGGTTTGATAGATTTTGACCTGGGTGATGAAATACTATCAGTGAGTCTTTGTCGTGTTTTCAATAAAGACGTCTATTCCAGTATTCCCAAAGGTAAGTCCTGCAGGTACAATCAGGCAAATTTCTCCTGCAGTATAAATGAACAACCAACAGAACTTGTTTAACACTGTTTGGCACTTGTTTGACCTTAATTTAAAATGTGACTCACTGATAATTTCTCTTCTATTTAGTATCTCTTGTTCTTCTTCTCATTAGCCCTGGAGTCTCTAAAAAAATGAAAAAAGAAAAACACTTCAAGGATCAGGACTCCTGGCTTACCTTCATCAGCGGTGGAGACAGTGATGCAGGGTTTCATGGTCCTCGGGGGCAATAAGCCCACCTGGGCGGAGGCCAGTAGACAGCTGGGAGAGAGACAGCAGCAGGATGAAGGGATGGGAGGAAATTAAAAGGAGAGATGCATGACAGAGCCATTTGTTCCTTAGAGACAGAATAGAGAGAGAGAGAGCAGTGCACAGACTGAGAGATTGGCCCCAAAATGAGCTTCGGATGACCTCAGAAGGTATAATTGTATGCTCCTGAATCACAAAGAGATCCACATTTGAGATATTTTCCTTTTGGAGTTTGCTTTTTGTGTGTTTGTTTTTTGATGCTGACCTATTTCTACATCACCCATGAAATGAAAAAANTTTTTGAAAATGCCATACCCTTTAAAGCACTTTAGATTCCAAATAAATGTTGAATTGATCAACTTTGCTGTTTTCTTGTTAACTTAAAGCTTTGTTACACTCACCACACAGAGCTCGCTGTCTGAAATGAAAGCAGTAACCTGTACATGGCCGAAGAGGAAAACAGGAAAAGAGAGCTATTTTCAGCTCACATCAGGAGGCTTCCATTTGTGTGCCCATTAAACATGACCTTAATTTAATTGCATTTGCAAACCTCTCGACCAGACCTCGTTTCAAATTAGGGTTTGGGAGCCTTTTCCACATTGCCTGATTTACCTCTGGCTCACTTGTGATGTTCGGGAGCAGAAGCCTTCTACTTTCATTGTTCTCGTAATGGTCATAATTTTCATTATGTTAATTCAATGTGCTCTTTCCAAAGGACACAATTATATAAACATGTTCCAGCACTTAAGGTGGACCTTGTTATTCTTCCAGATTTTGGACGCTCCTTTTTTTGGTTGTTTGTGACCATCTGCTGTGCAGTGTTCGACAAATAAGCTCAGACCTGTTTCCCAACATCAGAGCTACTTCTGCAAACACTCTGACATTTTTACACCTGTCCTCCTGTTGTTTATCATAATGTAGATGCAGCATCTTGTTTTGTGGACGACAACAACTTACTTCCTGTTGTCTTGTGCTTGTTACATTTCACTGAGTTCAAAAGCGCATATCACACTTAAGTTATTATTATCATTGCTATTATTATTATCAAACTGCTTGTTTTTCTTAGATTTTTTTATCATGTTGGTTCATCACTTTTGTCACTATCTATTTATCTATATGTGTCAATGACAAAGTCTGAGTCAACTTTTATAAATTCTAATTGGCGTCAGGTGTGATTTCTATATCACCAGCACCTGTTACTCACCACAGCTGAGTTTAAACAAGCATCACATGCTTGAAGTTAAATGATTTACCTTAAATTCTTAAATGGTGCCAATAAGTTTTGTGTCTTGTGTAAAATTATGTCAATTTTAGCTTTTTTCTGACGGTTTTTGTGATTTTTCCAAAGAACAAACACGTGAATGGGTCAATGACGTGACGTCCCCCTTTTTTGTGTCCGAGTGCAATATTTCCTTCCATCATGAATTGAGTATTTCATCACATGTATTTCTTTATTCTATGAAACCTGTGTTATTTGAACACATCTTTAAACTATTAAAATATAACATGTTTTTTTGTGTTTTGGTTCCTCAAACCCCCAAAATGTCAGGTGGTGCAACCGTCCTGACAAGTATCCACAGTANAAACAGGAAACTGCATCAGCCAGAGGAGCCCAAATGACATTTGTGACCAAGTGGAAAAGTTTGTAGATTTCTCTGAAATACTGATAAAAAAGGTTTTTTCACTTCATTGGTGACTGGAACAATTTCCATGTCAGGTGGTACAACCAATGTAATAATGTGAAATGTTATTTTAACATCAAATTATTGATCTTATTCACAAATAAAAGAAATGAAACACACAAAATGAAAATGAATGAGTCACTACAGACACTTGACTCTATGAACGGTTATTAAAGTGTGTCTTTTTTATTGTCCTTGTATATTTATATAAAAGTATATAAACCAACGTGGTGGACTGTAAAAACCCACGAGTTTAATTTTTATGATTTTTTATTACTTGGATTTTTGAAACTTTACAACCAGTTGATGACTTTAGACAATCTTTTCATAATTCCTCACTCAGAAATATGTTTTTATCCATTTTCAAAGAACTTTTTAAAAATAAGTTTTTAGACCCTCTTTTTCTCATTGACCCAGGTACATCCTGCAGGATAATGAGGCTGATTTTTGTCCTGATCTCTCCCCTTACAATCAAAGCTACAGCAAAGATGAAAAAGTTACAGGTAGCTTATAATGATGAATTCAGAATATTTATGAAACTGCCAAGATGGACGAGTACTGGTCACGTTTGTCACCGATAACGTGTCCACATTTCACACTGTGCTTTGAAATTTTATGAACAAATTCATGGGTCATTTAATTGATTCAGTTAATCAAATAGTAATGTCATTTTCTCACCTCGCAATGAGTGAAAAAAACAAGGTTCTCATCCTGTGACTGGAAACATTGGTACAGATGTCTCTTTGTAATTTAATATTGTCAATCAGAGCTGTGATCTTACCCATTGTTTTTGTTTGTTTGTATAGACTTATTTGGACCTACGGGTATGAAATAAAGTATAAAGTAAAGCCAGCAAAGGCCCAATTGTCTTGTGTTCAGAGACGACAGAGGTCTGATTTTCCTGTAGTGTGGGGTGTGTTAAGAGGGATTCTGTCTGGTGCAATCCTCTTGGTAAGCCTCAGAAAGAGAGATCATAGATAATGAACATGTCTAATATTTGCAACTAGAAATCCTGTGTGGAGTTCTCTGAGATGGGCTGAACATGCGTGGTGTGTAGTGTCACGTGTGCCAGAACAAAAACCAATCAAGACACGAGCTGACCCAGCTGACTGAATGGAGAGAAAGTTAAAACAAACAAAATAATGCACTGTACATAATATCACAGTAAAGCAACAGTAAAATGCTTTATTTCAATGTTACTTTACTGATATCTTATACAGACAGTTGATTGGAGCATAGACATCCTGTACCACCTGCATTATCTGTCAGTGTACAGTAGGGTCTCATGTCCACTGTGTTCCCTCCCCACTAACAGGAACAATAACTGTTAGGTTGCAATTCACAAAGGCATTCTGGGTACAACTTCATAGCTTTAGCTTTGCTAAACAGCTGGGAGGGGCCAAGGTGTGTGGAAAATTAGGAAACAAAGTAAACAGTGACGCATAAGAGGAAAGTGTTTCCAGTAGTGGTGAGGTGCATTTGGTTTTGAAGTTTGATGGTTTTAAAAAATCCAACATAGATCAAAGAACAGTTATTTAGAACAGTGGTTCCTAAAGTGGGGGTCGGGGCCCTTTGGGGGGTCGCGAGACATCGATAGGGGGTCGTGGAATGTGTCCCAAAATCGAAAACCATGAACAATTCCACATTTAATCCAGTATTCTAAGGATTAAAGCAAAAAAAGGGGTTAAAGATAATATAAAACTATGCAAACAGAAAATGTTTTATCGGCTTTTCAAATTTCTTTGTTAAAGTTTGATGCAGTGAACACAGCAAAGTGCACATTAGTCCGTAAATTTTCTACAGATGAGTCAAATTAAGTATCCTCAGGGTTTTTTTGTTTGGTTTTTTTTTGTCTGTTTTTGGATTGGCCCATTAGTGTCGTACCACAGCAGGGGGTCGCCAGTCTCTAACGCTGCTATTCTGGGGGTCACAGGCTGAAAAGTTTAGGAACCCTCGATTTAGAACATTTATCATGTCGTTATGCTGTTATTATCACTGGCAGTTTGCATTAATTGTGGTTACTAATGTTTTTTGACTTGCTAGCTCTGGTGAGAGCATCGGGAGTTCCCCTAACTTTTCACACAGTGCTTCAATAATTGATGTTGTTGATTGCTTTGTGTGTACATGTAATATGTAAGTAAATCCATTTCCAATTTACCTCTGGATCAATAATGACTTCAAGAAACTGATATGGTGAGATCATCTTAGACTGAGTTCCTGAGTTTGTGTGTTGAGATGATTTTTTTCTTAATCCCACACTGTGCCCCCTTAAAAGGAGCTTAGTCTGGTATTTGCTTTTTTCCCTCTTCCTCCCTTTTGTACTCTTTTTCACATCTAATGCAGTTTACCCACTCCTGTCCTCCCCCTGTTATATGTCACTGTCTATATGTGAGTTTGTCCTCTGAAACATGTGCAATGACAAATAAAGCGTATTATATCTTGTAGCAGGTTTGATAGATTTTTACCTGGGTGATGAAATACTATCAGTGAGTTTTTGTCGTGTTTTCAATAAAGACGTTTATTCCAGTATTCCCAAAGGTAAATCCTGCAGGTGCAATCAGGCAAATTTCTCCTGCAGTATAAATGAACAACCAACAGAACTTGTTTAACACTGTTTGGCACTTTTTTGACCTTAATTTAAAATGTGACTCACTGATAATTTATTTTCTATTTAGTATCTCTTGTTCTTCTTCTCATTAGCCCTGGAGTCTCTAAAAAAATGAAAAAAGAAAAACACTTCAAGGATCAGGACTCCTGGCTTACCTTCATCAGCGGTGGAGACAGTGATGCAGGGTTTCATGGTCCTCGGGGGCAATAAGCCCACCTGGGCGGAGGCCAGTAGACAGCTGGGAGAGAGACAGCAGCAGGATGAAGGGATGGGAGGAAATTAAAAGGAGAGATGCATGACAGAGCCATTTGTTCCTTAGAGACAGAATTCTCTCTCTCGTCACGTGTCTGACTCTCTAACCGGGGTTTTACTCGAAGCCTACTGGAGTCTTCCATATTAACATACGAGGACTTAGTGTTTCTCTAGGTGTAAACTCTATAAAAGGAAAACCTCAAACGAAAAACACACAAACAAAAAACTACGACTGGATAAAGATGTAGTGGGTACTTTACTTTTTTTTTTTTTTTAAAAAAAAAAAAAACATGCAGCTTACATCCATGTGTTCCCAGAGTTGTAAAAACAAGTTTTCACCAAAATACTCTTTTCTTTTTCCTTGCCACAGAATTTAAACCTTCCCATTTAATTTGGTGTTACATAAAATACTTTTTTTTTTTTTACCTCAAGAGGCGTAATTTGTAGAAAACTATTTTCCCTATCGCAGGCAAGTGAAAGTTGATGAAGGTACACAGAAAAAATGCCTCCCTTCTGTTTCACTGTGCAAAACTTTAGTAGCAACAAATGATTACTTGTAACGGTGGAACTGCTGGAGGGAAACAATGAAAACACATAAAACACAATGAAATATGGCAATTTGGGGAGATTTCAAAGCAGATCACAACAGCAGAAACACATTTCCCTTTTGTAAAAACAACTCAGGGAGGGAAATTCATCAAAGTGATAGTTTAAAAAAGAAAATAGCAGCGTAGAAAGCATTTATGGTCAGTGTGTCCTTGACATTTTTCATAGCTGGAGTTTAAAAAATTCTGCCAAACCTCCACATTCACAACATGCTTGACCTTGTAAAGGATTAAAATCAGCTGTTTTTGTTTTAACAAGAGAAATAATCAGATCAATGGTTAAGGCAAACTTTAGAAGTCCAGGGAACCTTTTTTATTTTGTATTTGTTTCACACTTGCTATTGTTTCTTCATATGTAGACATGTTGGGAGAAGATAAAAGTTTCGTTCCAGGATTCACTGTGATTTTTTGTTTTTATGTCCACACTGATATTGCAGCTGTGAAAATTTTGCTCTGGATTTAGTGTTTAACATTCTGATATTTTCCTAATATCTGTGTTCAAATAATAGGACCATATGCTGACTTCATGTTTCTATTTATTCATATTTCTATAGTTTATTTCCTCTGTTTTTGTCTTTTGGTGCAAGGGTTACATTAGGAATACCTCCTCCACAGTCACCATGTTTGTTTTGGAGTTTCTTGTCATAAACTTTTGAATTTAGGCTGCGTCCCCCACCACCCCACAGTGAATGTATCGGTTGACAGCAATGCCACTGTAAAGGCCACATGGAAGAATTTGAGCAGTGAAGGTAACATGTTTTGAAAAGGACATATACATATTTGTACATAAAAGGAGGATAAATGGGCTTTAAAGGTAACCCCGCCCCCGCCCCTGCTCCAGGAATGATGCATTCAATGTTGTACGACAACCCAGTGACTGGAAACCCTGCTGCTATTATTTTATTCTTATTTCAAAAGGATATTTTTTTTACAGTGTTAAAGTATGACTTGACAAAATGACTCATCCAGAAATAGATCTGTTTATTTTAAAAGGGTGTTGGCAGTCTCATCTAATTTTGAACTCCTGTTTTCAGACTAAGGAACCACTAATGCAGCAACTTCAGCCACAAACTGTGATCAAAATGTAAAAGAAAAGTCAGCCTTCCGTAATAGACTAAATTTTATTTGGAAATATTTTACCTTTATCAGCTTTATTAACCATGAAGTTCATAACTCTGTGTTATGTGGACAATAAAATACTAAGCTTAGTCTCCTTAAAGGTGAGGTAAGTGGAAATTTGCAATAGGTTTTGCTTCTCTGTTTACAAACAGCATCCAAACCAGTCTCCTCCTCTGTGGCTCAGTGTCAGCAGCTGCACATGCTCACTACCCCGACTGTAGCTAATAGCATGGCTAACGGTGGTAGCTTCGTAAACACACCATAGATGATTGAGCAGGATTATTTCTGCAAAAACAACATTTTAAATTTTTATGAAAATTCTGCAAACTCTACCTTTAAAGCTTATCTGGATTAATTAGTCAAAATTAAGTAAAAATGAGTCACAAAAGGAGTGTTTTAATGTTACTATCCCTATATTTTAAAGGACAGCCCAGCCAGTCAAAAGAATGTAAAAAGTGGTAAAGAAGTGACCATCAGAAAGAGATAAAGAGGGTTTGAGATGAGAGAATAAGAGAGTAAATCAACTCCCTTTTTCCATCCAGATCTTTAGGTCTTCATACCGTCATCCTCATCCCTCTTTTCAAAACGTCCTCCATCTTCTCAGAAGCTCACCTCGCGCTCTTTTCTTTTTACTGACCAATTTCTCCCAGTCAGTTCCATTCAGACCATTTCTCACTCCTTCGCCTCTCTGACCTTTCATCCTCTTTCTCTTTCTTCGTGGCTTGGTCTTTGCTCTGCTTCATTGCTCCCACTTCTTCTTTCAGCTGCCAGCTCACAATGTAGCCACAGTGTGACATTTAGGGACAATTGAGCCAAGGCAGTTATAGATTGCTACTGCGGAGTGACGTATTTGTTTAATAGCCAAGTCCGTCTGACCTGACAATAATCCATATCCCACTCCGGCTCTTTGTCTACCCACAAACCCATCTGCTGTTCCAGGACAAGTAGAAATTCTACTGTGACTAATTTGCTGAAAATTTCACACACTTAAATCAAAGTGGCAATTGGTATTGTTGTGAATTATTTCTGTGACCTCTGTGTTTATTTGACAGATTTTAGATTTACACAGCTTTGAACTTGGCCTGCACTTTGTTATTCAGAAACAAACACTTCTGGCTTGAGTGAAGCATGCAGATACGATCCATACACAGCATCAGGGAAGCTGAGAACAGAAAAGACACCACGGTCAATATCAACATCCTACCTGAGAGGCAAAGTGTAATGGAGAGAACTAAGAAAGGATGCCAATACAAAAAGGAGAAAAGGTTTCAGAAACAAAAAGAAGCGACATGGTTTCTCAGAGTCAATGAAACTATTGTTGATGAAGCAATCGTACCATCAATGAGACGTATGAGAAACAGATGCTTAAAGAAATCGACAGCATCTCTTACCTCAAATGTCAACTTTCTGTCTCCTAGAGGAAAAGAGGAAAGTTTCCATCAAAAGAAACGTCTTGAACAATTTTGTTGGTGTCAGTACACTGTGAAATGTTATAGTAAATCTTACTAAAAAAAAAAAAAGGTTACCTTAGCTTATTTTAGCTCACTCTGTTGAGTCTACTCACTTAAACTTAGTAAAGACAACTTTCTTTCGTTGCCTTTACTTGAAAAATTTAGGAAACTGATTGGCTCAAAGTTTCCAAGTAAAGTTGACCACAAACTTGAAGTTGTTAAAGCTGAAAAGAACTAAGTTCTGACAACTCATGTCACGGCAGTAACCTATCAAAAGTTGATAACCAAACCCTGTAACCGTGAGTTAGGAGGGTACACAGCTGACATGAGACCCTGCTGTACATGGGTGAATCACATGAGCTGCCTGTGCTCAGTGGTGTAGACAGACTGTCTGTGCACCAAGGCACTGACTGACTGACTGTCGATGCTCTGTGGCATTGACTGGCTGAGTACATGATTGGCAGCTTGAGTGGGCAAATGAAAATGCCTGTTTGACTTAGAGGCTAATGCAAAACATTCACAGGAATTTTCACCCATAATTTTACAGAAGAAAACGAAATTTATTGATGTCCTTGTCATCCAGTCTATGCTGTTGACAGCTGGACTAAGCCATGGAGCCTAGACAGTCAGTCTATACCAGGGCAAAGACAGCCTGTGTCACCTATGTGATATATCCATGTACAGCAGGGTCTCATGTCCACTCCCTGCCCTCCTCACTCAAGGTCAACCTGAGGAATGATTTTTAGTTATCCATTCCCCGAGCTAGACGGGGAATGGATAACTTCAAGATTATTTACCATTACTATCACCTTGACAAACAGTTATCACTGTTGTCCTTTGGTAGAGAAGTTTCTCTGTCTCTTCTCCCTGGTTGTCTCTTTGTTTCCTGAACAGCTGTTGCCTTGTTAACAAGGCTGATGACAATGAAGCGCTTTAACTTTGAGCCAAGAAAAAAAAAGCACACAGACTATAAGATCTTACAGTGATGATTATTTGAGCTTGTTAATAATAGATTTCTTCGCATCACTGATTTGTGCCGCTGTTGTTTGTTTCTGCTCATGTTAAACTTGAGCCTCCAGCAATATACCTTGTCATTCTTGAAGTAAAAAACAAAAACCTTTCCAGAACCAAACCACTGCAGAACCAATCTGAATCTGTCACAACACAATCCTGCTGAGTATGAGGCCTGACACTGCGCCTGCCCCCGAACATGTTTTGATCCACTGGGACAAGAATATACTTTCAGTGGCAAAGATTTTCAGTAATATTCAGAAAAAGCTGACTTAGAACAAAAACTTTGATCCCTGCAGAGAGCTAACTGGAGAGGTTGAATGAGGGGAAAGAAGGAAAGGTAGAGGGGGACTGGGAAGGAACAAAGGGGAGGAAGCTAATAGTTTAGAGGATCTAGGAATAAAAAATTTATAGGGTAAAATAAGGTTCCTTGAGCCCATCTGTCAGCATTGCTGCAGTGGAAATTAGTCTTGCTCTCGTCTGTTCTCCACCTCCACTCTGCACTTTTCCAATACACTGTTGTTATGTAGTCATTTACTTCTGTTGTAGGCCTTGAATTCCTTTTCATGTTAGATAATATTTGAAGTTTTCTTATGCATCCTTGAATTTGAATGGCAGTTATTGTATTTGTAAGTTTGGAAAATGAATCTATGATGGCCAGTGCAGGAGATAAAAAATACAATAAAAAGACTGCTGTGATCACAGAATCTTTATCTGTAGTTAACTTTCAACTGATCCTCACTGTTTCCTTCATTTCTATCCTTGGCTTTGAACTATTCATCCTTTTCAACACTAAAACCGATCAGTCCACCTTCCCTCAGTGTGGCTCTTTAGATGTCATTACTTACCCATGAAGATATTCACGTTTGATTCTTTCGTCAGCTTTCTCACTGGACTCTTCATTTAGATTTGGACATAGAATAAATATGCGTCTCTTCCTGCAGAAATGACAAAAAAAAGACCATAGGACTGAGCTTTTCAAAGATTTCCCATGATCTCCTATCTGTGTCCTTTTGAAAGTCATTGAATCCAGTGACACTGATCATTTAGGTTTGGTTTATGCAACATCTTAAATGAGCGCGTTAAAATCTGGGTTGTACTTCTGTGTCCTGTGTATCAAATTAATCATATTGACCCCAAAAGTCATATATTTATTGACTCCGTATATATATATATATATATATATATATATATATATATATATATAGAGAGAGAGAGAGAGAGAGAGAGAGAGAGAGAGTATAATTTTGAGTTTCTAACGTTTTATAAATGCTCTCTATATATATAGGAAATTAAAAATTTGAAAAAAAAATCATTATTTTCCTTGCGACTTCTGACTAAAAAAAAAAAAATCTCAAAAATTGCATGTTTTTCCTTTTTAAATTCTGTGATCCCATAAATGTGCTATATCATTCTCTCAAATTTTGTATTTTAATCGTGCAGTTTTTTTTTTTTCCCTGCTTTTTCTTCCATAATGGTGCTGATGGAANAAGGTAGAGGGGGACTGGGAAGGAACAAAGGGGAGGAAGCTAATAGTTTAGAGGATCTAGGAATAAAAAATTTATAGGGTAAAATAAGGTTCCTTGAGCCCATCTGTCAGCATTGCTGCAGTGGAAATTAGTCTTGCTCTCGTCTGTTCTCCACCTCCACTCTGCACTTTTCCAATACACTGTTGTTATGTAGTCATTTACTTCTGTTGTAGGCCTTGAATTCCTTTTCATGTTAGATAATATTTGAAGTTTTCTTATGCATCCTTGAATTTGAATGGCAGTTATTGTATTTGTAAGTTTGGAAAATGAATCTATGATGGCCAGTGCAGGAGAGAGAAAATACAATAAAAAGACTACTGTGATCACAGAATCTTTATTTGTAGTTAACTTTCAACTGATCCTCACTCTGTTTCCTTCATTTCTATCCTTGGCTTATGAACTATTCATCCTTTTCAACACTCAAACTGATCAGTCCACCTTCCCTCAGTGTGGCTCTTTAGATGTCACTATTTACCCACGAAGATTTTCACGTTTGATTATTTTGTCAGCTTTCTCACTGGACGCTTCATTTAGATTTGGACATTGAATAAATATGCGTCAACCAAAATTATCATGGACCTCCTGCAGTATCTCCACGAGTTCCAGATGGACTGCAGACCCCCTGTTGAAGACCTCTAGTTTCGATCAATGCTATTTGGCTGGTTGAGCTGTTAAGTGACCTGGTTGAAAAGAAGAACAAGAGGAAGTTTGTACTTAACCCTTTAACAACTGTGCCCTTAAAGTCCTGCCTGGACTATTTTGCTTATCTTGACCATAAATTGGTCAAAAAAATGTCCTGTCAGTCAGTGCCTGGGCCCATTTTTTCTGGAACACTTTAAACTTTCAATATCTGGTGTCCTTTCCAATTTACTGCGTGTTATGTTAGAGAAAAACACTTTAATGACTTCATTCCATCACAGGCTAATTGATGGCATACAAAAGGCACTTATTGGACAGCGTATTAGGGCTGTTGTAGAAAATGAACTGCAAATATATAGGAAATTAAAAATTAGGAAAAAAAAAACATTATCTTCCTTGCGACTTCTGACTAAAAAAAAAAAAAATCTCAAAAATTGCATCTTTTTCCTTTTTAAATTCTGTGATCCCATAAATGTGCTATATCATTCTCTCAAATTTTGTATTTTAATAGTGCAGTTTTTGTTTTTAATTTCCTGCTTTTTCTTCCATAATGGTGCTGATGGAATAGTCATCATAGAAAGATAACAACTCTTGGATGAAACTATATTTGTTTAAACTCAAATAATTCACTCAAAACAACCCCCCCACCCCCCACCCCCCCTCCCCCCCCCCCAAAAAAAATTGGTGTTCTTTATTACATATTTTCCACCATTCACTCCTTTTCATTCATTGGGTTTAAAATAAATAAATAAATACTTTAATAAATAACTTGAGAAATCCCATTTGTGGTTGTTAATGTTGACAGTTTTTAGCAGTTTCAGTAGGGACTAGATTTCATTGATTTATATAAATGTAGTCATGCACTTGAGGTATTTCTAAGATAAATGCATCTTTACCAACTCACAACTTTCTCAGAAAACATCAGTATTCTTGAACCATGTGCAGGTACGCCATGACAGCTGCTTCTTAGTTTGCAAGTCTGTGAAGTCTCAGCAAGACGAGGTCCAGCATCATTCTCCAAGGAGGAAAAACACTGAAAACAAACATTTTTCTTTTCATCTTGTTTGATTTGAGATAATCTAACAGAACAAATCCTCATTTGCAGAAGCCTGGCACAAATTGAAGTGCCCACTGAAGTGTTCCTCTGTGAATTCAGATGCAGAAATGTTTAATACACCACTCATTCATGAAACCTTGTGTGATAGATTCATGATGCTGTAGCTCCTCAGACAGAAAACATCACCTTGGTTTTGTGTTGTTAAAGGTTTTTATACACTTGCTGCAGCAGGAACATCAGGTAAGAGCAGGTGTATAAGCAAGAGAACATTTACATCAGTGCTTTTCCTGTTATGCTCAGGGAAGTTTCAAGTTTTTACTTCAGTGTGTCACTCACGATTAAGAAGAACTATATATGTTGTGTATTTGATCAAAAAGAAGACGAATCCCCCTCAGTGTGTATTTCACACCAGGGTGATGATGAATGCTTGTTCTCTCGTCTGGTTTCTTTGACAAACAAGAATCTATTCGTGGCAGCTTGACTGGAGAAAGGAAAGCAAGAGAGTGTGTGGGTTTGTGGATATCTGTCAGTCACTTCTGTCACTTTATTCTATCGAAGGGAATCAAATTTGACAAAGTCAGAGCTCGATGCTAATGCGATCACTGGAGGATTCGCCTGCTGCTGACATTTCTTCTCCCCTCAGAGTGCAGTGTTATGTGTTTTTATACGGCAAAGATAATGATGTAAGGTCATAATTTATGGCTCGTGTTCAGTTGTGTACTTTGATAAAAGT
Organism: Thalassoma bifasciatum; assembly: GCA_008086565.1. Classification (NCBI taxonomy): domain Eukaryota; kingdom Metazoa; phylum Chordata; class Actinopteri; order Labriformes; family Labridae; genus Thalassoma; species Thalassoma bifasciatum. Next base: position 45,937 of record RPOG01001117.1, read on the forward strand.
TTCACAGTGGCATGCTTTGATTGAAAACACACAAAAACCATGTTATTCTGGTTTCTTTTCCCTCAAATTCGGCTGCACCAGCTCCCAGAATGTGAAGTCCTGGAGGTAATAATCTGAGCAGGGTCATGTGTGTGTGCAGACTGACCCTGATTTGGAGCAGGTGGGAGAAGCACACAGGTATGTTCTGTGGCTCCAAGTCCCTGTGCTGACTCATTATCTCACCATTCCAGGTAGTGAGAGGTTACTGTGTCTTCAGGAGCACATCGCTCATCTTCTGTGTCTGACTTGTCATTTTAGGTGTCTTCTAGAAAGTAGCAGAAGTCTGTGAGCCCTGTTTCAACCCAAACTCTTTCTGTTATCTGCATTGGCATACCTCTGTTGGCCTCTGTTGTTTGGTGGCACTGGGTTTTGTTTCAGAGCCTTATATCTGTTTAAAGAGCCCATTTAACCCCTTACATCCCAACCAATTCTGGCCAATTTACCATGCTATGTTTCAGAGCTTTTAACTGTAGAACCATAAGGTCAAAATTCATCAGTGACACCTCAATTGAAAGCTTAAAGTCTCTAGTCTCAGAAAATGTCATGTTTTTTATATATATGGCTAAAGTCCACATCAGGATAAATGCAGCTGAAATGCTTCTTTTTTTCCCCTCTTCATTCTTTATATCCAATTTTTGAACATCATTAACTCCAAGATGCTTCATGTCAGACATAAAACATCCACCATATCACTTCTACACTTTGTCATCTACATCTGGGTGGAATTTGAGCATTCTAGGTAAAACCTTGTAGGAGTTAGAGAGTTTTTAGTTTCAGGTGTCCAAACAGCAGCAGATGCATCCTCAGTTACCACAGTCTAGTCTGAAAACGTCATGCAAACAAGTCCAGCTGCATCAGTGCTCAGTGTCTTCTTTGTAGTCGACTTTGTTCTCTGTGTGACAAGGTCTGCTAAAAACTGTGAAATTATAGCTCCCATTCATGGATTGTACCTCTCTTGTTGTGTACGTGAATATGAATGATCATGCGCTGCAAAATAAAGTCGTCTTTTTTGTGGTCTAACAAGATACAGCAGACTTTATGTGAAAGGTAAGGGTATTGGTTACTGTAAATGTGATTGTCAGGGCTGTCAGGAGGCTTTCACACAGCTTCAGCTGACGCTACTACACTGTAAACTATAATAAGTTGACATTACTTTAAAAAAATTGCCAAAGTCGTTGCCTTAAAAAAGTAATTTCTATTAACTCAGATAAAGCAGATTTGATTAACTTATTTTTGTGAGTTTGCAGTACTCAAATGAACTTAAATAAATTCTATCAGAGTAACTTATGCAAAATCATTCCTCAGGTTGACCATGAGTGAGGAGGGCAGGCAGTGGACATGAGACCCTGCTGTACATGGATATATCACATATATCACATTCTCCAGGAATTTTGGAGATGTGTTCTTTTACAATGAACAGTGACAATTTACTAATGCGGTCAGTCTTACAGGAATTGTTAATGGCAGTTGTCATTTGGAGAAGTTGTCTCAACTTGACTTTCAGTCAACCTAGCAAGAGGTCAATATGTGAACTTCAGACAGAGCTTTGGCTTCATTCCCAACAGGAACTCTTCCAGGAGCTTCATGGTTTCTGTGGCCCATTGCTGTTTATGTTTTGAACAAGGTCAAAGTCCTGTGGAGATAATGCTTAGCCGACCAGTGACGCGCAAGGAAAAAAAATACAAGTAACCGCCAGATCACAAGGGTAAGTAATTCAGACTAAAGCCGTTTAGCAAAAATGGGATCATAGAAGGCGAAGACAGACTGACTTCATTACATGCCACTTTGGGTTTAGCCCATTAACTAGTGATGTTCCATACAGCAGATTTCCTTACCGATCCAATACTGAGTAAAATCCAGGCTACATCGGCGATACCAGTCAAATACCGATACTGATTATACCAATTGGTTTGGTTGTAAATGATACAGGATATCATATAGATAAAATGTTCTTTTCCCCATCTTTTCTAGCATATATTTTTTAGGATTACCATGGCTTTGTTATTTCAATTGCTCTGTATAATCTAACAACACTATGTCAATGTAATCCACTTTGGATTATCAGTTCTTTCCCACTGAGCAAGCCGACGTTGAAACTACGTCTTTTTTATGTCATGGTCCATGTAGTAAAGACGTCTCTTGAAAGTGCAGAATGAAAGTCTTTATGACGTCTTCTTTGGACATACCAGAACCTTGTAACCATGAGTGAGGAGGGCAGGCAGTGCACATGAGAGCCTGCTACACATGATTACATCACATACTATGCTTCAGGGTGCAGGATGACTATCTGTCTGTCTACGCTCTCTGTGCTGTATCCACACACCACAGCATAGGCGTGTTATCTGTCTGTGCTCCACAGCGTAGGCTGACTGCCTGCCTAGACCCTATGGTGTAGGCTGCCTATCTGTCAGTCTACGTTCCATGGTGCGTAGACTGGCTGTCTGTCTATGTGCCATGGAGCAACAAGGTTTTCTAACTATGCTCTATGACATAGGGTTAGCTGTCTATGCTCCTCTGTAGTAATTTTCTCCAGGAAATGTGCAGAAGAAAACAACATTTACTGATGTCCTTGACTTCCAATCTACACCGTTGAAGTGTGGATGGTCTATGAGCTGGTCTATGCCATGGAGGATAGACAGCTGATCCACACTGTAGAGTTTAGATTGTGAGTCAACACTGTGGCACATCAGCAGGTATAAGCTAGGAAGTGCAGACAGACTGTGTCACCTGTATGTTGTAATCATGTACAGCAGGCTCTTATGTTCACTGTGTGCCCTCCTCACTCATGGTTACAAGGTTCTGGTACATCCAGAAGATGTCTGAAAAAAGACGTCATAAACACTTTCATTCTGCACTTCCATGAGACGTCTTTTCTACATGGACCATGACATAAAAAAGACGTCATTTCAACGTCAGCTTGCTCAGTGGGTTAGGGAACCCTACCTGGATAAATCTAGGAGCTGAAGTAGCTCCACACAAGACTGTTTTTACTCCGCCATCGTGTTTAAAGACTGAGAGACTGATTGAGCCCTGCACTGCTGCAAGTACGCATTATGAACTTACCCTGGTGAAAAAAAAGTAGTTCCCACCAACCTCAATTCAAACAAGAACTCAATAGAAAGTAACTTTCCCCTGTGTTCCTGTCAACTTTAAACATTAGTTCAAGTGAATGAGGTATGTAAAGTTTCAATAGTCTGATTTTCGAATCGATTTTAGGGCATACGCCTGAAAGAAAGCAAATCCAAGGGGCAAAATCACAACCTGATAAAGCCATTTGAAAAAGCTGGAAACAACTTATACTGTACCACCTTACCATCTATAGAGTGAAGGTAGATATTCATGAGTTCAAAAAAAAACATCAATCCTGAATAAAACTCTCTTTTATGCATCAGTCAGAGTCCTTTTTCTAGATGGATCTCAGGACTCTTCTGATCTGTGTTTTATCTCGGGTTGTGGACCCCATAGGACACTTACTGGAGAAAGCCGAGGCCTGTTCTATGGTTCAAAACTTCCATGCTGCTCCTCTTTTAACCAGAACCAGGCCTCAGTTGCCAAAAGCATACGAAGGCTTCATGAAGAGAGTCAGACCATCTTTGCTGTGCCTCCCCGTCTGCTCTTCTGTCTCTGATTTGTTTTGTTGCTTAGCAGAGTTGTTTTTCCCTCTCAACTGTTTCTTGTAGTCTCAAGTGTCATTTGTGCTTGACAAAGTGCACAAACTACTTGATGAATATTTGATTGATTTGGTTTATTCAGATGAATCGTTTGCTTCCCGTATCGACCCACTGTTCCCCTGTTCGCTCATGCTCATCAGAGTGATTTGCAGCTATTTATTATACCAGTGGAGGCTTGACTGTCACTTTCTATGGTTTGTTGCTTTTCAGACACACCTCTCTGTGACTAGGGAAATGTCACTGTCATACATCAAGCAATTTGTTTGTTTTGAGAAAGTCAATTTTACATTTTCCATTGATTTCCATCTCTCCTTGTCTTTCCTCATCTTTGCCTTAGATGCCATTAAGGTTTGTGCACAAGTGGCACAGGTGCATTATAAACTTCAAAGGTACGAATGTATGTTTACATGTGCACCCTCATATTTTGAACACAGTATTACCTTAAATATGTTTTTCAAGTACAAACTGTCTGTGTAGTTTTTCCCTTTTGAGAGACAAGAGCTTGTGGAGTGATGTTATCTGTTCTGTTTATAGTTTATAACACAATTGCTGACTGCACAATGCATTGAATAAGACATTAGATTTGCAAAAACATTGTTTTGAAAAAAATCACTTTAGTATAGTGTACTTTAAGTGCGGGATGGAAATAACTAATAACATCTCCTTTAGTTACTGTAATTAAGTAGCTTTTAGTCTACGTATTCGAAAGTTTTTCAAACTAGTACTTTAAGCTCTACATTAGTGTCTTTCTGTGGAAAGTATTGTACTTCATTCCCTTATTGTTATGTCAATTTACAGTGTGACTGATAGCTGATTGTATCATCTATCATCCAGTAATCAGATGAACCTACACTGTAAAACTTTGATGTAAATCTACAGTGGAGCCTCAGTAGTGAACACTGTACGTCTTTGCTGTAAATGAAAAGTAAAATCTCAACAGTATTTTAGTGTATTGATATCATAAAGGAGTTTACTGTACAATGCAATGCAATCTGGGAGAAAAAGAAAACTCCCAACCGCATTGCTCTTAACAGCATTATCTGTGACACCTTTAATTACATGGAATGCCTGTAAATGCATTCTGGGAATTTTATCTCCTGCCCACCTCACTCATGGTTGCAAAAGTTGTTGTGTTGCAGTTAACAAAGGCATTCTGGGTGAAGCTTGTGAGCCGAACGGCTGCTAAACAGCTGGGAGGGGCTAAGGTGAGCTGAGAGGTTACACCCACAATGCCTTTGTGATTTCTACCAAAAAAAGTTATCGTAGCCCTGAATGAGGAGTGTACACAGTTAATACGAGATCACTTAGTGGCCCAGGAAGTGTCAGTTAAATTTTACATGAATTAATAAAGTACCCCACAGCCAAAACTTGTGCCAAGATGCCATAAATCTACAGTCCAGAGCTTTGTACTGTAGGCTCAAATACGGTGCCACTGTAAATATACATTAGTTTCTTGTGAACTTTTGGCCAGTACTCTGCTGTTGGGATCATTCTACTAGTGGTGTGCGATACTGCAAACTTTGGTACCGATCCAATATTAGAGATGGGATTAATGGCTCTTTGAGAGGAGCCGGATCTTGGTGAGCTGTTCCTTTCAAAGAGCCGTTCAAAAAAGTGGCTCCTTTAGCTCATTTTTATATAGCCTCGATTCAAATAAGAACTCAATAGAAAGTAACTTTCCCCTGTGTTCCTGTCAATTTTAGACATTAGTTCAAGTGAATGAGGTATCTAAAGTATCAATAGTCTGATTTTAGAATCGATTTTAGGGCATACGCCTGAAAGAAAGCAAATACAAGGGGCAAAATCATAACCTGATAAAGCCATTTGAAGAAGCTGGAAAGAACTTATACTAGAGATGGGATTTATGGCTCTTTGAGAGGAGCCGGATCTTGGTGAGCTGTTCCTTTCAAAGAGCCATTCAAAAAACTGGCTCCTTTAGCTCATTTTTATATTTATTATGTTTTAAGAAGCCGGCCTGGCCTTAACTCATTTTATCTTGGAAATAATCACTGGAAGGAACGAATTTACATATCCCACCAATATGAGTTTGAAATACTCTGAAATATTGACTTTAACCTTATTGATGTGTGGATTAGATTTTAAAGTCTGATCTGGATTCATTGTAAATATTCCACAAGGTGGCGCCATATCACTCTGCTTTGACAGTGATGTCACTATTTTGAATTACCCCTTGTACAAATTCTGTGTATTTTTTACAGGTGTAAACCATGACTTGAGCACAAATAAACATTAAAAAACAAAGCAGGCTACAATGAATTTCTGTGCAAAACAGGGGTGGGGGGGGCGGGGGGGGTGAACGGATCCCAGCTGCGACTCGGTTCCCATCGTTCATATTAACGAGCCGTTCAAAAGAACCGGTTCGTTCGTGAACGTCACAACACTATCCCATACCAAGTAAATTCAGGGCCAGTATCACCAATATCAATACTGATACTTTTTACATGGAAAAGCAGTTTGTCAAAATTAATTACAATAACAAACAACAACTAAAACTACTATTTATGGTCATAAATGAAAGTAAGCAAAATATGTATTTTTTCAATCAGAAATAACCATGTGCTACAAACAGCAGATTTGAATATTTATGGATAACAGCAATTAATTTATATAAGCATTAAAGATATCATTTTGATTAAACAGTGTGCACTCACTGGCAGATTAACCATTACAGAAACAAGAAAAAATGTTTTGGAAGTTTGTGATTTACTAAAAATGTAGCGCAACAGTGCAAAACAACTTGCACTGGGTGGTGCTCTAATAAATTTGTCCAGCCAAACATAACATATTTAGCAGAGTGCTCAAAAGAAAAGTGAGGGGAGCCCAAATAGAGGAGAAAGTGAAAGTGAAACTAAAGTATTGATCTCATCACATAAGTATTGCTCGATACATATACAAACATTGGTATCGATATATATTGATATTTTGGATCGATCTGCCTACCTCTAGACTCGACTGCAAATTTTCATCAAAGTTTGAATGTACTTTTTTTGCTTTTGAATTTGTCCCAAGTCTTGTGAAAGACAAAGTTCTGTATCTATGTCTTAAAAAATGTACATCCATATTGCTCTTGTGTTATTCCAGCAATGAAGTCTGAGCTGACACTGTAGATAACACAGAGTGACAGTTATCTGTATTAGCATCATAAGACAGACTGTCATCACTCTGAGGTGATGAGGTAATGGTTGTGGCAGTAACAGCTGAGGAGAATTCATTCACTGCTGATGGCCTGTGCCATTAATCTGCACTAAGACACAATGCAAACTCCCTCAAAGAGACCATTTTCTTTTCTGTCAGGGCAGGAGACAGACTAATGGAGGACGACAGTTCAGTTAAAACATACAAGATTAAACCAGGCAGTCTTCGTTTGAATGCCTCCCTCTGCATCAAACTTTAACTTTTCTGTTTTGCTCAGAATTTTCATTTGTATCTGAAAGTTGGAAATGTTCCTGTTATGATCAGAGCTGTGATAAAGTGTTGAGCGATAAAGTGTTGAGTCAGAGTGTAGATGAGTGTGAGAAGATTCCCTGATGTGCACCGAAACACCTTGTTCCAGGAATCAAATATGAAGGTTATGAGATGGACATCTTCTTTGGTTATACATCAATGACTTCTTTTTGAAGCTGCCATCAAGCTGACCCTTTTCCAGAGGAGACACGCTCAGACAATTTTCAACCAAGTCTTTGGAGCATAATGTCACCTGGAGTAAGTCAGGGAAGCAAAAATAGGCACATGTAGTAAAAAAAAAACAGTCACAAAGAGAAATTTTATTCAAAAACTCTACCCCTAGACTGAAACAGTGCTATCATTTAAATCTATACAGCTTTTATAACAGTGTTGTGTTTAAAACATACATATTGGAATAGTTCAGAGACTCAAAATCACGTTTGTTTCTCGAGGAAGCGCACTGCAGCTGCCCTGAGCAAACAGAGGTCATCGTGACGTCTGAGTGGTCAAAGCTCCAGTTAGTGACAGAGTGCCAGCACCACCAAGTGGACAATTATCTAACTACAACCAGGCAAATGTAGACGCATTGGCACCTTGATGAACACTGACAGGAGCGCTTAGTCCATGCAATTTTTCATTCAGCCTCTTACACAGATGTACACAAACACAATATCCACTTAGTGTATTTCTTATCAACATCTTCATGTTGGTGATGGTGCAGGTGATAGAGCTGTCACTTGTCACATGATCTGGACTCCATGATGTGGAACCATCAAAATATATTCAGAAGTAATTTTCTTTTTTTTCCTTTTCTTTTACATTTTTTTAAATTATTTTTTTTTGTTCCCTTCCAAAACCCTTAAAACAGGCTGTCCAAAATCAAACCTCATCCTCCCATGTATTGATTATGTCACTGAAAATAATCATGTTCTGGATTATGTGTACATTTGCATTTTCTGTTGAGCGTCTCAACTGTTCACCCTGCTTAAAACTCAACTTTATTGACATTGCAAATTAAGTTCAACTCAACCTTGAATGTCTTTAAAAGCAGCCATAAAATAAATTTGTTACTGTTACGACTATTACCATAAATCATTAAACCTATTATCATCCCACAAAATTAACCCTTTAAAGCCAAACGTATCATATTTGATACATGTGTTCAAAGACCTCCATCTCATCAAAATGATAAATAATTTCTTTAAAAACATATTCTACCACCTTGAGGATTGTCATATCACTACAGTCAGCTGAAGTTGTATTTTGGTCTTTTTCTCAATGTCTGTTCTCATGAAATCATCCACTCACATATTTTCAGGAAAATCATTGCTGTATTTTCAAGAAGTTGCAGCAAGAACAACATCAGAATAGTTACTTTTTAAAAAAAAAAGAAATGTTTTCTGCATGAAATAAATGCATTCTTACTAAAAAACTTTCATACAATAAATAAAATAGTGAGCAAAATTGCTTAGTGTGTCAAATGTGATATGAGAAAAATATCATGAATGAAATAATAAATCAATATTTTTTGTGTGGTTTTTGTTAAGAGGGTTAATAAACATTGTAGTCAGTCCAAAAAAATTGAATTTTCAAACTATTTTTTTGATAGGTTTGGCTTTACAGGGTTAAATGCAGACTATATTAAGGTAAGTTGAATAAATCCAAAGTTTGGTCAATTCTGTACTTTTCCATGCATTTATCTGTTGGAGAGCAGGGAGCACAGAGAGGGAGGAAGAGATTTAACAGACTGGTCAGGAGCTTCCATCAATTATGGACAAACCCCACACCTGCTGCATGAGACTGTGGGGGCTTAAGCAGCTCCTTCTGCAGCAGACAGAGGTCTTCTACACACTTGACCAGGTATTTTCAAAAGTGTATATTCTGTAACAGATGAAGCAATTCAATTAATAGGGCCCACATATCCCCCTCTCAATGCCACAGGTCTAGTTTAATGCTGACTTTTCCCCACTTTGTCCTAAATGCAAAATAGAACCGGGCAGTCTTACCCACTGCCTGTGGTCTTGTAGGAAAATACAACATTATTGGTATGTTATTAGGAAGAAAATGAATACGATGTTTGCCGCCACTGTTGAATATAACCCATGGTACATGTGTTATGCGTGTCTGCTCTGCTGTTCTTCCTCTCAGCCCTGCGCTCTGGGCTGCCCCTCCTTTCACCATCTACCAGTGTGGCTGCAGTGCACCTGTGCGCTGTTGGTACTCAAGGTGGAGGGGGGGGGGGTCTTTAAGAGTATTTTAGTTTGTTGTTTTAGTTTGGGCTGGAGACTTGGAGAAACTGGAGAAACCGGTAGTCCAGTTTTTGTTTTTGTTTTTCTTTGTTTCACTTAGTTTCTAGTACTTAAGTTAGGGGGATGACGGCTCACTGCGCGGCTGAGTCGACACCTTCTCCTCTTTTGTTTCTTTCAGCTGGGGTCTCCTGCTCTTTTTGGTTGTTTGTGTTTGTTGATTTGTGTTTGAGATAAAACAATAAAGATTGGGGTTGAATTTGCCCTTCAGAGTACTGTCCTTTTCCACTGAGCAAGCTGAAAGTTGTAGTTCTACCAATTTCAATCCACACATTTTTTGGTGCATCGTGGGAAAGCTTAGAACCTGATTGGTCGATACAGCTTATTACGGCCTCTGCCCCTTTCCTGTGGTGCCTGTTAACCGTGCTGTGGAGTGGTCTGTGTGTGTGCATGTGGCTGATTGAACGCTTATTCCAAAACGAGTTTCACCTGTGATGCTGGCCGGAGGAGCCTGATTGGTGTGCTGCTAGAGGTGGAGACCAATCAGAGGTGAGCAACCCTGACTAACTCACCACTCACTACACAACCAGAGCAAAGACCTCCCACTGTGCGTCTTGATTGTTTGTTGCGTGCTATTCAGGATAAAGCTTAAAAAAATATTTCATCTGTGTCATTTTGATTGGTCCAGATTTGAAGATCTGCACTTTTATTCCCGTATTTATTCAAAGTCACACATGATTCAGGAATGCTGTTAATTGTTGATTGGTTTAGTTTATCAGCATGAGTATGTAGTATTTTATTTTGGGTTTTTCTTTTAGCAACGTAAATGTGTTATCTTGGACCTCCTTGTATTGTAATCTTTTATTATATTTTTCAGGGTCTTCCCGTAGTCAAATTTGCTGTCTTTGCTTTAAGTAACTTATATTTAGAGCTGTTGCCCCAGAGGCATTGATGGATGGTTCCCCAGCCTTGACTTTTTGCTACACGTCTTCCCTTTATCCTGTACTTCAAAATTTTGCTGCCTTTTCTAGCTCTAGCACACTATTCTTGGGTGACTTTAACCTGGACACAAGTGATTACATGATTTTCATAATGTTGTCTTTGTCTGAGCATCATGGGTCTCTGGTTACCCTATTGCTGCTCACTGACATCACAAAAGGTAGGCGTGTTTCTCTGCCACCGGCCCTGTTTCTTTCAACAGGCACATGTCCGGGTGATTTACACCAAACTTTTGTCTTTATGCCACAAAGCCAAGGCTGCCGTATGAATTGAAAAAAAGGGAGAAACAAAACGGTGGCAAAAGTAGAAAGTTACTGCTAAGTTAACAGCTACACTTAGCTCTTTTCTTATTTAGTTCAACAGTGCTGTCTCTGTGCTGATATAATGATTAGTGAAGGTGTATTTTGGTGTAATTCTGCTGGGCTGCTCCATTATTGTTCTCCACAGCCCACACACACACACAGAGTTACTCAGTTATAGGCACTGGCGTTGCTCCAGCTGTAATTCTTGCTTCATCATCAGTGACCTCTTTTTACAGTGTGTGGAGAGCACAGGGTGTTGTCAGACTGGGTTAAGGTTTACAACAGATTCAGGCACCAAAAGGGTGTGTATCTGTGTGTTACTTTTCCTGGAAGTGAGCAGGGGTCATTGAAAGCAGCTTGGGGTTGATTTTCAGTTTCTGATTAGGCTTTAGTTAGTTTTTCTAGGTATATAAGCATGCAGGTTGTTTGTTATTCATTTGTGTTTGTTGTTAATCAGCCATTAAGTGGCTGCTCATTGCAGCAGCTTTTTCCATTATTCCTTTTCCTTCTTTTTTTCTTCTCTTATTCTAGTTCTCTTTTGGCCCTTTTCCACTGACTCACCTTGGCCCTACTCTACTCGCCTCTACCCGGTTTGTGTTGCGTTTCCATTAGCGCGGTACTACGCGGCAGACGCCAGTTTTTAGTACCTACTCTACCCTGGTTCCAAGCGAGTAAAGTCGATACTAAAAGGTGACGTCAACGGTCTGCCGGTCACTCATTGGTCAGAGAATGTCCTCACGGAAGCTTCTGACTCTGTACGAATCACTTACAAGAGGCAAACGAATAAGTTAGCGACGGGTTTTTAATGACATTTAAACCTGACGGCACAGAACCAGACTGAATGAACACAAAATACCACCTTAAAATGCCCCTTCATGATTCCTAAATAAGTTTAAAGTCCTTTTAAACAAAAAAGAAGTTAACAGCAAAGATAGTTTGGTTCAAAAAGTCTTTTCCATTAAATCAAAGTTCGTTGGCGCAGGAGCGATCTGTCTGCCACGAGAGTCTTTAAGCACCAATCAGTCCATTAATCCACAGGGATCCAAAAAGGAAAACCAGTTCAAAGAAGAATTATTGATCAATAAAAAATCTCTGGTACACCAGGCCCAAAAATCAAAAATTAAAGTGATCTCACTGGATCCAGGGAAGAGTTGATGTCAGGAAGCAGCTCCTTCGTTTTCCTCTGCATGCAGCAGCACAAGGCTGTTGTTTACCTCCGTTGTCATGACGCCCCACATTGAGCCGCTGTATTACTTTAATGAAATCTTTTGAAAACTTTGTTTTTTCCTTTTAAGACCACGGTGACACATATGTTAGTACAAAATTGTGTTTGTGTCGTGTTATAGATGAACATGCACGCACTTCTGCGCAGCACTTTAGCGCAGCTGTGTTATAAGATCCACGCCCACCGTGAGTCTGTAGTCTGGCAAGTGGAAATGTGAAGAAAATGTTGAATATTTTCAAATTTCCTTATCTGAACTTTCCATGGGAAGTCTTGGGGATTTTAGTGAAAAATGTCCACCCTTTTGCAACCCTAATTTCACCTTCTGTTGGCGGAAAGGTGTTACTCTCTTTTATATTATTCTGTTTAAATGTGTCCTTATTGTGATTGCTGTAACTGTAAATAACCCCAAGATGAATAACAGAACACTGCATCTTAACCTTGGTGATGGTGGACTTTATGGTCCCTCTCTGAATGTGAGTAACGTCAAAGCGCAACTTGTGGTTTCTTTCATTTTTGCAACATTAAAATCAGTGTTGTGCATAAGTGCGCTGAAATGAATGCTGTTACATTTGGTGCATGGTGAACTAAATGGCTCAATTCACAACTTGTAACTAAAACATGAGTCTGGTTTCCTCAGACGGTGAAGCATGCTCACATTCACTTTAAATCCAAGAGGTAATGAATGTTGATGAGCACAATTGTTTACTTATCTATCCTAAGTTTATTGATCTTTTTTCTGTTTGAGTTGACCGTCCTCCAAAGAGCCAGTCAGAGAGTGCCACTTAGGGTTGCAGCATGTCTAGTTTACTGAGACAAAATTCAGTATAAAAGCATATTTCAATTTACAAGTTAACGTCCACATGAAACTCTGTATGAAAACATGAAGCTGTGGTCAGGGTGTATTATCACCAGGAACACAAGTTCATGCTGAAACCCTGTCTCCATATATATATGTTGTTGTTTTTCTTTCTTTCTTTCTCTCACTTCCTCCCCTGAGCTGCTGACCTTCTGGTTGAGGGTTTTCATTGTGAAGGAACATTTGCATGTGACCTGTAGGGGTAGCTGGAGAGCAAATTCAAATTGTTTGACTATTAAAGAAGAATGTTTCTAACTGTTTTTTTTTGTTGTTGGTTTGTTTGAGTCAGCTGAAATTAACTCTGGCTCAGTCAGAGTGACAGAGCACGACTGTTTACATCATATGAGGAAGAAGTGGCTATTTTTTTTTTTTTGAATGAGGAGGAGACAGAAAGACCAAATATAGTAATTATTATATTTATTATATTATTATATTTAGCTCTCAGGACAGTTTTTAATTACAGGTTGGAAATGACACTAAAACACTTCAAAATACACTTATTTAATTGTTTATTTATTTATTTAAACTATTCTATGTAAAGATTGAATCGAAAAATGTCTTGTTTTTTTCTCTTCCTGAGAGCAGGTGTGTAGAGGGAAAAGGCCGTCAAGAGCACTTCACAGGAAGGGTGTCCACCCATCAGGCACTTCTACCAGACAGATCAGAGCAGCATGTCAGTCAGCCTCTGGATGCTGGAGGTCAGCAGGAGCCAAACACTTCATGTGTACAACAGTTTCATATGTGAGTGTGAACCTTTTTTTCATTTATCTCATGAGTTCAACAGAACCACTGAAATATTTCAAATCATAAACATAAGTGGGACAGGTTACAAACAGACCAGAAAAATATATTGATATTACATAAATATTATATGTAAGTATTGAAAAATACTCATTGTCTTTATTATTATTAGATGTATTATTGTTGTAAGTATGTGAAACCATAAAGTCATCTGGTGTAGTTGAACAGGGATGTACAGGCAAATCAAATCCCAAACAGTCCATGAACCAGAACACATATCCGTTGCACTTCGTTTTATTGACCACTAGATGTCCTAGTCGAGTCGTGTTTGTGGCATGGAATTAAGTGAATGAGGTGCTGAAGTGCCAACAAAACCTTGATCAGCCATAACTGACTTCCTGAAGGTCACAAAACATGTAATCAAACATAAGGAATAAAAGCTGATGAAATATAAAGAACAACAATGAGAATCTCACATAGGGTTGAATTGAAAACAAAGACAGAAAGCAGGGCAGAAGGTAGAGGTGAAGGTGGGGAACATTCAGGGAGGACACACATTCAGTTCATCTTTGAGTTGAGTGTCACTCAGCATGTGGGCACTGGTATTTATTTATGCAGTTACTTTTGCAGAGAATGAAAAAAAGAAGAAGGTGGAGAAGAGCGAAGCAGCAGGGTAACAAGGTGGAGGTAATAAAAGAACCATAAGGTATGGCAGATGTCTGCATTTCTACAAAGGTAAATGAAAAAATTTTTTACTCATCCTGTTTCAAACAACTTTCCTCTCATACCATGACAAGTTGCACCACCATTTTTTTAAAACATACTGATCACCTACTGCCTATGACCGGTCACTCTCCTGTTCCTCTTTCTACTGCTCTTCTGTCCTTTTTGTTAGAGAGTCCAGCTCCAGTATCCACTATTACCACAAAATAAATCACAGAAATCATTTTTCATAAAGAAAAATACAAATTTCTCTTCACACTGCTAATCTTTTTCAGCAAACAAATCAGTTCAGTCCCGTCCAACATGATTTGGAGCTGAGGAGTAGTCACTGTAATCCGAGGGAAACAAAGTGAGCTGGTATGGGACAAGATATGTTTAACAAAAAAAAAAAAAAAAAACACTGTGGTCAGCACAGCTACCCCAACAAAAAGCACTTACTGCAATCTACTTTTAAGTCAGTGGTCATGTGAGGGTCACAGTACAGACCAGGTTGAAGTTTTTGGTGTTTCTCAATTTATTTGTTTTGATCCTGGCAGAGCTGTGCTTCCCTAGTCTATCCAAACACTGTAAACTATAATAAGTTGACTTTACTTAAAAAAAAATACGTAAACTTACTGCCTTACAAAAAGTAATTTCTGTTAACTCAGATAAAGTAGATTTGATTAACTTATTTTTTGTGAGTTTGCAGTACTCAAATGAACTTAAATAAATTCTATCAGAGTAATGTATGCAAAATCATTCCTCAGGTTGACCATGAGTGAGGAGGGCAGGGAGTGGATATAAGACCCTGCTGTACATGGATATATCACATAGGTGACACAGGCTGTCTTTGCCCTGGTATAGACTGACTGTCTAGGCTCCATGGCTTAGTCTATCTGTCAACAGCATAGACTGGATGTCAAGTACATCAATAAATTTATAAATAAATGTGAATGCTGGGCATCAGCCTCTAATTCAAACAGGCATTTTCATTTGCCCACTCAAGCTGCCATGTACAGCGGGTAGGCCGTTGGAGCACAGACAGTCTATTTACACCACTGAGCAGCTCGTGTGTGATTCACCCATGTACAGCAGGGGCTCATGTCAGCTGTGTACCCTCCTTACTCACGGTTACAGGGTTTGGTTATCAAATTTTGATAGGTTACTGCCGTGACATGAGTTGTCAGAACTTAGTTCTTTTCAGCTTTAACAACTTCAAGTTTGTGGTCAACTTTACTTGGAAATTTTGAGGCAATCGGTTTCCTAAATTTTTCAAGTAAAGTCAACACAAGAAATTTGTCTTTACTAAGTTCAAGTGAGTAGACTCAACAGAGTGAGCTAAAATAAGTTAAGGTCACTTTTTTTTTTAAGTAAGATTTACTATTACATTTTACAGTGTACAAATTATGGAGTTGAGTGAAGTGAGCTTGTGTTGTTGTTCTATCACATAACATGCAAAACCCTCACCAAGAAAACCCCAAAGAAAAGCACTTTCTGAACACAACAAACACCAGTGTCTCTGTTTGAGGTTGTCTTGTTGTGTCATGGCGCCAATGGACCCCACTTCATGTTTGTCCAACTGCCAAGTGCAACAGCCCCAACAAGAAGCACTTACCACATGCAAAGAGGTCAAGTCTGTGCTCAAGTTGGGTCAGTCAACTGGCCTGTACTTCTTCTTACATGTGTATTATTGAAGAGTTCTGACCGGTTCTGCTGGACATCCTCTGACTTGAGGTCACAGAGCCCTTGATGTGTTCAAGCACATGTCCCCCCTCCACTTCCTCCACTGAGCCACAGGAATATAAACACATTAGATGAGAGCGACTAAAGTTTGCTGTTTTAGCAGACCATCACATTCACCGGGGACGATAAATGCACTCACAAAGCCCTTCAAAAACCACTGTGGTCAGCAAGACTACCCCAAAAAGCATTGAATGCCAACGTCTTTCATGTGAGTGTTCATGTTTGTGTCACAGTACAGACCAGGTTCAAGAGTTTGGTGACTCTGGCAGTGCTTTGCTTCTCTGCCCATCCTTACAAATTATGGAGGTCCCCACAGCGTCCTCTACAAATCATTTTGGTGGCATCATGATTCCAGCAGACTTAATCTACACAATTGATTGTAATATTTTCGCCAGGACAACCCCAAAGAGAAGCACTTTGTTGAAAGACTCGGCAGTGGTTCTTTTTGGAGCTGTCTGAGAGAAATCTCTTCACTGTACTGTTACCAGACCCAGGTGTTGCTCTTGTCCTAAACAACAGCCCCAACAAGAAGCACTTGCTCATTTCAACTGACAGGCCAGTGCTTCAGTTAAGGCTTACAGACTTTAGTTGGTTATACAGTTTGTTGTCCATCAAAAAACAGATGATTATGTCTTTCACTCCTGCTCAGCAACAGTACCCCAACAAGTAGCACAAGACCATAGTGAGCTGGTACTTTTGTTTGCAGCCTGTATCATCACATGCAAAACCACAGCAAGACAACCCCAAAGAGAAGCACTTGTGAACACAGAAAACACCAATGTCCCTGTTTGAGGTGGTCTGGTTGTGCCACAGCGCCTTGTGGGACTCCTTCTCATGTTCGGCAGTAAAAGTGGGCAGTTAAAATTTGCTGGGACGACATACGTTCCTACAACAAAGGCCTCGCAAAACCACTGTGGTCAGCACAACTACCCCAACAAAAAGCACTTACTGTAACCTACATTCAAGTCAGTGTTGATGTTAGGGTCACAGTACAGACCAAGGGTCGAGTGTTTGGTGTGTCTCTGATAGTTTGGTCGGACCCTGGCAGAGCTGTGCTTCTCTGTCTGTCCTGGGAAATTGTTGAGTCCCGCACAGTTTCCTCAACATGTCACAGTTGAACAAAGCTTCAATCTTTTCAAATTTCCAGTTTGTCTCCTGCTTAGAGAACCACAAAGAGAAGCTCTTTGGTTGAAAGACTCCACAGTGGTTCTATTTGGAGTTGTCTGGGCGAAACCTTATCACTTTACTGCTTCCAGACCCAGGTGTTGCTCTTGTCCCAAATAACAGCCCCAACAAGAAGCACTTGCTCATTTCAACTGTCGGGCCAGTGCTCCAGTTAAGGTCATGATACAGACTTGAGTTGGTTATACAGTTTGTTGTCTATCATCAAACAGATGATCTTGTCTTTCACTCCTGCTCAGCAACAGTACCCCAACAAGTAGCAATTACTGCAGTCAAATATCAAGTGAGTGCATGTGTTTGGGAAATGCTGCTGACAAAATGGACATTCAGAGGGAAACAAAGTGAACTGGTATTTTCTGTGGCAGCCTGTACCACAAAACAAACATAACCCACAACAAGACAACTCCAAAGAGAAGCACTTGTGAACACAGCAATCATCAGTGTCTCTGTTTGAGGTGGTCTGGTTGTGCCATTGTACTTTTTGACTCCATCTAATGTTCGGCAGGAAAATGGGCAGGGAATTTTTGCTGGTTCTGAGAAACCACACTCACAGGGGACACGTATGTTTACAAATTCAGTCCTTACAAGTCACTGTGGTCAGCAAAAGCACTTCTCCTTACATGTGTCCTGTTGGAGTCTCTGGAGTCCTGGTCCTTTAGATGTCTCTTGACCAGTTTTGCTGCCAGCCTTCCTGGTATCACAGTTTCAATGATCTTGAAGTTTGACATGTATAATTGTTATAGAAGTTCTTCAGAAGATGAATCTGTGGATGTTCTTCGTCATCCAGATCAAGATTAATCACAAACAAGCCAAAAAAACACATCAACTGGACCAACCTTGTGTGTAGAAGATGCATCACCTCTCATCCATGAAGCTCCTTCAGTTCTGAAAGTCGGGTATGGAGCACTAGATATTTATACACCAGGAGGCTGGTGGCAAAAGAAGTGGTTATGTGACCTGAACCAATAGACTCCTTAGGTGTTAGTGTGAGTCGTTAGCCCTGATGGGCAGTCGTTCCCCCTCCCAGCCCTCTTTTCAAAGTCCCTATGGTCACCTGACTGCAGGTGTGAAAGATGGCTGTACCTCCTTGGGAGGGCTCTGACATTAAGAAAATGGTCCATAACCAAGTCTCCATTTGCATCGTTGGTGGGGCAATCTTTGTCTGATGTTGCACTCAGTCACATGAGGGCCTTCTTCCTCCACTCTTATCAACAAAAAAAACGCACATAAGATGAGATCTGGCAGCTAAAATTTGCTGGTTGAGCAGCCCACCACATTCACCAGAGACAAAAAAAGTACTGAAGTCCTTAAAAATCCCACTGTGGTCAGCAAAACTACCCCAAAAGGCATTTAATGCCACCTTCTTTCTTGGGAGTGTTCATGTTTGGGTCAACGGTCAGGAGGTCCATACAGCTTCCTCCACAGATCAGTTTGGTGGCACCTTGATTCCAGCAGACTTTATCCATCCAATTGCCAGTAATTTTCTTGCCAAGACAACCCCAAAGAAAATCACTTTTGTTGAACGATACAGCAGTGTTTCTTTTTGGAGTTGTCTGGGAGAAACCTTTTCACTTTACTGCTTCCAAATCCAAGTGTTGATTGTGTCCTTAATAACAGCCCCAACAAGAAGCACTTGCTCATTTGAACGAACAGGTCAGTGCTCCAGTTTGGGTCATGATACAGACTTGAGATGAAAACAATTTGTTTATGCTGCTGACAAACTGGACACTATTGAAGAAACTAAGTGAGCTGGTATTTTGTTTCACAGCCTGAATCATCACATGCAAAACCCAAAGCAAGACAACCCCAAAGAGAAGCACTTGTGAACACAGCAAACACTGGTGTCTCTGTTTGAGGTTGTCCTGTTTTGCCACGGCATCTTTGACCACATCCTATGTTTGGCAGTAAGAGAAGCAAGTTTAAAGCTGCTGTTTTTGATAAACCATTCTCACATGGGCCAAGATAAGTTCTAACAATAAAGTCCTTAAAACAACTGTGGAGAGAAGCAGCAGTGGTTCTTTTGGAATCTTCTGGGAGAAACCTTTTCACTCTCCTGCTTCCAAATCCAGGTGTTGCTCTTGTCCTTGATAACAGCCCCAACAAGAAGCACTTGCTCATTTCAACTGACAGGACAGTGCTTCAGTTAAGGTAATGATACAGACTTGAGTTGGTTATACAGTTTGTTGTCTATCATCAAACATATGATCATGTCATTCACTACTGCTCAGCAACAGTACCCCAACAGAAAGCACTTACTGCAGTCAAATGTCAAGTGAGTGCATGTGTTTGGGAAATGCTGCTGACAAAATGGACATTCAGAGGGAAACAAAGTGAACTGGTATTTTCTGTGGCAGCCTGTACCACAAAACAAACATAACCCACAACAAGACAACTCCAAAGAGAATCACTTGTGAACACAGCAATCATCAGTGTCTCTGTTTGAGGTGGTCTGGTTGTGCCATTGTACTTTTTGACTCCATCTAATCTTCGGCAGTAAAATGGGCAGGAGATATTTGCTGGTTCTGAGAAACCACACTCACAGGGGACACGTATGTTTACAAATTCAGTCCTTACAAGTCACTGTGGTCAGCAAAAGCACTTCTCCTTAGATGTGTCCTGTTGGAGTCTCTGGAGTCCTGGTCCTTTAGATGTCTCTTGACCAGTTTTGCTGCCATCCTTCCTGGTATCACAGTTTCAATGATCTTGAAGTTTGACATGTATAATTGTTATAGAAGTTCTTCAGAAGATTTATCTGTGGATGTTCTTCGTCATCCAGATCAACATTAATCACAAACAAGCCGAAAAAACACATCAACAGGACCAACCTTGTGTGTAGAAGATGCATCACCTCTCATCCATGAAGCTTCTTCAGTCCTGAAAGTCTGGTGTGGAGTACTAGATATTTATACACCAGGAGGCTGGTGGCAAAACAAGTGGCCATGTGACCTGAACCAATAGACTCCTTAGGTGTTAGTGTGAGTCGTTAGCCCTGATGGGCAGTCGTTCCCCCTCCCAGCCCTCTTTTGAGAATTTCTAGGGTCACCTGACTGCAGGTGTGAAAGATGGCTGTACCTCCTTGGGAGGGCTCTGACATTAAGAAAATGGTCCATAACCAAGTCTCCATTTGCATCGTTGGTGGGGCAATCTTTGTCTGATGTTGCACTCAGTCACATGAGGGCCTTCTTCCTCCACTCTTATCAACAAAAAAAACGCACATAAGATGAGAGCTGCTAAAATTTTCTGTTGTAGCAGCCAACCACATTCACCAGAGACAAAAAAAGTACTGAAGTCCTTAAAATCCCACTGTGGTCAGCAAAACTACCCCAAAAGGCATTTAATGCCACCTTCTTTCTTGGGAGTGATCATGTTTGGGTCAACGGTCAGGAGGTCCATACAGCTTCCTCCACAGATCACAGTTTGGTGGCACCATGATTCCAGCAGACTTTATCCATCCAATTGCCAGTAATTTTCTTGCCAAGACAACCCCAAAGAAAAGCAATTTTGTTGAAAGATTCAGCAGTGTTTCTTTTTGGAGTTGTCTGGGAGAAACCTTTTCACTTTACTGCTTCCAAATCCAAGTGTTGATTGTGTCCTTAATAACAGCCCCAACAAGAAGCACTTGCTCATTTGAACGAACAGGTCAGTGCTCCAGTTTGGGTCATGATACAGACTTGAGATGGAAACAATTTGTTTATGCTGCTGACAAACTGGACACTATTGAAGAAACAAAGTGAGCTGGTATTTTGTTTCACAGCCTGAATCATCACATGCAAAACCCAAAGCAAGACAACCCCAAAGAGAAGCACTTGTGAACACAGAAAACACCAGTGTCGCTGTTTGAGGTGGTCTGGTTTTGCCACGGCATCTTTGACCACATCCTATGTTTGGCAGTAAAAGAAGCAAGTTTAAAGCTGCTGTTTTTGATAAACCATTCTCACATGGGCCAAGATAAGTTCTAACAATAAAGTCCTTAAAACAACTGTGGAGAGAAGCAGCAGTGGTTCTTTTGGAATCTTCTGGGAGAAACCTTTTCACTCTCCTGCTTCCAAATCCAGGTGTCGCTCTTGTCCTTGATAACAGCCCCAACAAGAAGCACTTGCTCATTTCAACTGACAGGCCAGTGCTTCAGTTAAGGTCATGATACAGACTTGGAGTAGATAGTTGTCCATCATTAAAACATATGATCATGTCATTCACTACTGCTCAGCAACAGTACCCCCAACAGAAAGCACTTACTGCAGTCAGATATCAAGTGAGTGCATGTGTTTGGGAAATGCTGCTGACAAAATGGACAAGACAAAAGAAAACAAAGTGGGCCGATTATCATTTGGCAGCCTTTATCACATAACATGCAAAACACTCATCAAGAAACCCCAAAGAGAAGCACTTGTGAACACAGAAAACAACAGTGTCTCTGTTTGAGGTTGTCTGGATGATCCATGGCGTCTTTGACTCAAATTCACATTTGGTGAACTGCGATGTGCAACCGCCCCAACAAGAAGCACTTACTGCATGAAACGAGGTCAAGTCTGTGTCCAAGTTGGGTCAGTCAACTGGCCTGCTCTTCTTCTTACTTGTGTCCTGAAAATCCCACTGTGGTCAGCATTTAATGCCACCTTCTTCATGTGAGGGTTCATGTTTTGGGTCCATACTGCTTCCACAGATCACAGTTTGGTGGCACCATGATTCCAGCAGACTTTATCAATTTCCAGCAATTTTCCTACCAAGACAACTCCAAACAGAAGCACTTTTGTTGAAAGGTTCAGTAGTGCCTCTTTTGGAATCGTCTGGGAGGACCCTTTTACTCGATTGCTTCCATACCACATTGTTGTTCTTGTCCATTAAAACAGCTAGACAAACCCCAAAGAGATGATGTTAACACAATAAACACTGGTGTCCCAATTTGAGGTGGTCTGGTTGTGTCACGGAGCCAATGGACTCCATTTCATGTTTGATCACATAATAACTGCCATGTGGAGCTGCCCCCAACAAGAAGAACTTAACACATGCAAAGAGTCTGTGGTCCAGTTTGGTCAGTCACCTGGCCTTATCTTGTCCTATTGAAGTCTCTTGAGCAGTTCTGCTTAACATCCTCTTGAGAACCTGGAACCATTGATGTAGTCTTAGTCCAATGATTGTCCCCCTTTGTGTTTCTACTACCACCTTGCTATAAACTGATCCGTCCTGGTCTCAAAGTTTCAGTGTTCTTGAAGGTTGTCCAAAACAATTGTTCAAGCAGAGCTCAAGGAAATGAAGCTTTGGATATTCTCAGTCATCCAGGTCAATGAATCCCAGTCAGGTCAAAAACATGTCACTTGGACCAACCTTGAGTGAGCAGTTAACGTTCCTCCTCTCATCCATGAAGCTTCTTCAGCTCATAAAGTCTGGGGAAAAGTACTAGATATTTATACACCTGGAGGCTGATGGCAAAACAAGTGGTCATGTGACCTGAAACCAGTAGGCTCCTTAGGTGTTAGTGTGAGTCGTTAGTCCTGATGGGCAGTCGTTCCCCCTCCCAGCCCTCTTTTGAGAATTTCTAGGGTCACCTGACTGCAGATGTGAAAGATGGCTGTACCTCCTTGGGAGGGCTCTGACATTAAGAAAATGGCCCATAACAAAGTTTCCATTTGCATCGTTGGTGGGGCAATCTTTGTCCGATGTAACACTCAGTCTCAGTCTTCTTCCTCCACTCTTATCTGCAGCAAAAATAAACAAAAGATGAGATCTGGCAGCTAAAATTTGCTGGTTGAGCAGCCCACCACATTCACCAGGGACGGAATGTACTCACAATTAAGTCTTTAAAATCCCACTGTGGTCAGCAAAACTACCCCAAAAAAGTACTTATTGGCACCTTCTTTCATGTAAGTGTTCGTGTTCGGGTCTCACAGTACTGGAGGTCCCCAGGCTTCCTCCACAGATCAGTTTGGTGGCACTATGATTCCTGAAGACTTAATCCATCCAATTGCCAGAAATTTTCCTGCCAAGACAACCCCAAAGAGAAGCACTTTTTTTGGAAGATTCAGCAGTCGTTCTTTTTAGAGTTGTCTGGGAGAAACTTTACTGCTTCCAAAACCAGGTGTTGCTCAGGTACAGTATGACAGCCCCAACAAGAAGCACTTGATTATTTCCACTGACAGACCAGTGCTTCAGTTAAGGTCATGATACAGACTTGAGATAAGATTGTTGTCCATCAAAAAACAGATGATCTTGTCTTTCACTCCTGCTCAGCAACAGTACCCCAACAAGTAGCACTTACTGCAGTCAAATATCAAGTGAGTGCATGTGTTTGGGAAATGCTGCTGACAAAATGGGGCTTGGAAAAATCACAACAGAAAAAAACATAGTGGGCTGGTACTTTTGTTTGCAGCCTGTATCATCACATGCAAAACCACAGCAAGAAAACCCCAAAGAGAAGCACTTGTGAACACAGAAAACACCAGTGTCCCTGTTTGAGGTGGTCTGGTTGTGCCACAGCGCCCTGTGGGACTCCTTCTCATGTTCGGCAGTAAAAGTGGGCAGTTAAAATTTGCTGGGACGACATACGTTCCTACAACAAAGGCCTCGCAAAACCACTGTGGTCAGCACAACTACCCCAACAAAAAGCACTTACTGTAACCTACATTCAAGTCAGTGTTGATGTTAGGGTCACAGTACAGACCAAGGGTCGAGTGTTTGGTGTGTCTCTGATAGTTTGGTCGGACCCTGGCAGAGCTGTGCTTCTCTGTCTGTCCTGTGAAATTGTGGAGTCCCGCACAGTTTCCTCAACATGTCACAGTTGAACAAAGCTTCAATCTTTTCAAATTTCCAGTTTGTCTCCTGCTTAGAGAACCACAAAGAGAAGCTCTTTTGTTGAAAGACTCCACAGTGGTTCAATTTGGAGTTGTCTGGGCAAAACCTTATCACTTTACTGCTTCCAGACCCAGGTGTTGCTCTTGTCCTTAATAACAGCCCCAACAAGAAGCACTTGCTCATTTCAACTGACAGGCCAGTGCTCCAGTTAAGGTAATGATACAGACTTGAGTTGGTTATACAGTTTGTTGTCTATCATCAAACAGATGATCTTGTCTTTCACTCCTGCTCAGCAACAGTACCCCAACAAGTAGCACTTACTGCAGTCAAATATCAAGTGAGTGCATGTGTTTGGGAAATGCTGCTGACAAAATGGACATTCAGAGGGAAACAAAGTGAACTGGTATTTTCTGTGGCAGCATGTACCACAATACAAACATAACCCACAACAAGACAACTCCAAAGAGAAGCACTTGTGAACACAGCAATCATCAGTGTCTCTGTTTGAGGTGGTCTGGTTGTGCCATTGTACTTTTTGACTCTTTCTAATCTTCGGCAGTAAAATGGGCAGGAAATATTTGCTGGTTTTGAGAAACCACACTCACAGGGGACACGTATGTTTACAAATTCAGTCCTTACAAGTCACTGTGGTCAGCAAAAGCACTTCTCCTTACATGTGTCCTGTTGGAGTCTCTGGAGTCCTGGTCCTTTAGATGTCTCTTGACCAGTTTTGCTGCCAGCCTTCCTGGTATCACAGTTTCAATGATCTTGAAGTTTGACATGTATAATTGTTATAGAAGTTCTTCAGAAGATTTATCTGTGGATGTTCTTCGTCATCCAGATCAACATTAATCACAAACAAGCCAAAAAAACACAACAACAGGACCAACCTTGTGTGTAGAAGATGCATCACCTCTCATCCATGAAGCTTCTTCAGTTCTGAAAGTCTGGTGTGGAGTACTAGATATTTATACACCAGGAGGCTGGTGGCAAAAGAAGTGGTCATGTGACCTGAACCAATAGACTCCTTAGGTGTTAGTGTGAGTCGTTAGCCCTGATGGGCAGTCGTTCCACCTCCCAGCCCTCTTTTCCAAGTCCCTATGGTCACCTGACTGCAGGTGTGAAAGATGGCTGTACCTCCTTGGGAGGGCTCTCACATTAAGAAAATGGCCCATAACCAAGTCTCCATTTGCATCGTTGGTGGGGCAATCTTTGTCTGATGTAGCACTCAGTCACATGAGGGCCTTCTTCCTCCACTCTTATCAACAAAAAAAACGCACATAAGATGAGAGCTGCTAAAATTTTCTGTTGTAGCAGCTAACCACATTCACCAGAGACAAAAAAAGTACTGAAGTCCTTAAAATCCCACTGTGGTCAGCAAAACTACCCCAAAAGGCATTTAATGCCACCTTCTTTCTTGGGAGTGTTCATGTTTGGGTCAACGGTCAGGAGGTCCATACAGCTTCCTCCACAGATCACAGTTTGGTGGCACCTTGATTCCAGCACTTTATCCATCCAATTGCCAGTAATTTTCTTGCCAAGACAACCCCAAAGAAAAGCACTTTTGTTGAAAGATTCAGCAGTGTTTCTTTTTGGAGTTGTCTGGGAGAAACCTTTTCACTTTACTGCTTCCAAATCCAAGTGTTGATTGTGTCCTTAATAACAGCCCCAACAAGAAGCACCTGCTCATTTGAACGAACAGGTCAGTGCTCCAGTTTGGGTCATGATACAGACTTGAGATGAAAACAATTTGTCTATCAACAAACATAATTGTCATGTGTTTCACTCCTGCTCAGCAACAGTACCCCAACAAGTAGCACTTACTGCCGTCAGATATCAAGCAAGTGTATGTATTTGGGAAATGCTGCTGACAAAATGGACACGACAGTAGGAACAAAGTGAGCCAGTGTTTTCTGATTGGCTGCTAGAACCATATAACATGCAAATCAAACACCAAAATAACCAAAGCGAAGAACTTGTGATTACAGCAAACATCAGTGTCTCTGTTTGAGGTGGTCTGGTTGTGAGCTGTGCTTCTGTCCCTTCTTGCAAATATTATAGTTCAGCCCAGCTCCCTCCACAGGTCACTGTTTGGTTGCACGATGCTTCCAGCAGACTAAATCTATCCACTTCCAGCAATTTTCCTACCAAGACAACCCCAAAAAGAAGCACTTTTGTTGAAAGGTTCAGCAGTGGTTCTTTTTGGAATCCTCTGGGAGAAACTTTTTCACTTTACTGCTTCCATATCCAGGTGTTGCTCTTGTCCTTAATAACAGCCCCAACAAGACGCACTTGCTCATTTCCATTGACAGGCCAGTGCTCCAGTTTGGGTCATGATCAGGACATGGAATAGTACAGAGATTTTTTCCTCAATAAACTGATGATCATGTCTTTCATGTCGTCCAGCAACAGTACCCCAACAAGTAGCACTTACTGCAGTCAAATATCAAGTGAGTGCATGTGTTTGGGAAATGCTACTGACAAAATGGTGCTTGAACAAATCACAGCAAAAAGAACATAGTGAGCTGGTACTTCTATTTGGCAGCCTGTATCATCAGATGTAAAACCCACAGCTAGACAACCCCAAAGAGAAGCACTTGTGAACACAACAAACACAGTGTCTCCATTTGCGGTGGTCTGGTTGTGCAACTGCGCAAAAAAGGTATGTTCTCGCAACTAACTCCTCACAAACCCACTGTGGTCAGCAAAACTACCCCAACAAAAAGCACTTACTGCAATCTACTTTCAAGTCAGTGTTCATGTAAGGGTCACAGTACAGTACGATGTGTTTGGTGTGTCTCTGTGAGTTTGGTTGGACCCTGGCAGAGCTGTGCTTCTCTGTCTGTCCTGTGAAATTATTGAGTTCTGCACAGTTTCCTCAACATGTCACAGTTTAGTTGAACAATGCTTCAACTGACTTAATCTTTTCAAATTTCCAGTTTGTCTTCTGCTTTGGGAACCACAAGGAGAAGCACTTTTGTTGAAAGATTGAACAGTGGTTCTATTTGGAGTTGTCTGGGAGAAACCTTTTTATTCTATTTCTTCCAAACCCAGGTGTTGCTCTTGTCCTTAATAACAGCCCCAACAAGAAGCACTTGCTCATTTCAACTGACAGGCCAGTGCTCCAGTTAAGGTCATGATACAGACTTGAAATAAGATTGTTGTCTATCATTAAAACATTTGATCACATCTTTCACTCCTGCTCAGCAACAGTACCCCAACAAGTAGCACTTACTGCAGTCAAATATCAAGTGAGTGCATGTGTTTGGGAAATGTTGCTGACAAAATGGACACTATCGAAGAAACAAAGTGAGCTGGTCTTTTTGTTTCTCAGCCTGAATCATCACAAGCTACACCCACAGCAAGACAACCCCAAAGAGAAGCACTTGTGAACACTGAAATCATCAGTGACTCTGTTTGAGGTGGTATGGTTGTTTCATTGTACTTGAATCTAATTTTGGCAGCAAAATGGGCAGGAAATGTTTGCTGTTTTTGAGGAACCAAACTCACCATGGACCCAATATGTTATCAAGATCAAGTCCACACAATCCACTGTGGTCAGCAAAACTACCCTTACAAAAAGCACTTCTTCTCACTTGCATCCTATTGAAGTCTCTTTACCAGTTCTGCTGGACATCCTCTGGTGTTCCTGGAACCATTGATATGGTCTGAGTCCAATGATTGTCCCCCTTTAATCATATACTGGCTCCATGCTATGAACTCATCCTTCCTGGTATCACAGTTTCACTGCTCTTGACGTTTGCAGACAATTGTTAAGGAAATGTTCAGGAAATTATCTGTGGATGTTCTTAGTCATCCAGATCAAGATAAATCACAAACAAGCCGAAGACACGTCAACTTGACCAACCTTGTGTGTAGAAGCTGCATCACCTCTCATCCAAGAAGCTCCTTCAGTTCTGAAAGTCTGGTGTGGAGAACTAGATATTTATACACCAGGAGGCTGGTGGCAAAATAAGTGGTCATGTGACCTGAAACCAATAGACTCCTTAGGTGTTAGTGTGAGTCGTTAGCCCTGATGGGCAGTCGTTCCCCCTCCCAGCCCTCTTTTCAAAGTCCCTATAGTCACCTGACTGCAGGTGTGAAACATGGCTGCATCTCCTTGGGAGGACTCTCACATTAAGATAATGGCCCAGACTTAATCCATCCAATTGCCAGTAATTTTCTTGCCAAGACAACCCCAAAGAAAAGCACTTTTGTTGAAAGATTCAGCAGTGGTTCTTTGTGGAGTTGTCTGGGAGAAACTCTACTGTTTCCAAATCCAAGTGTTGCTCTTGTCCTTAATAACAGCCCCAACAAGAAGCACTTGCTCATTTGAACAGACAGGCCAGTGCTCCAGTTAAGGTCATTATATAGACTTGAGATAAAATCAATTTGACTATCAACAAACAGAATGTCATGTCTTTCTCTCCTGCTCAGCAAAAGTACCCCAACAAGTAGCACTTACTGCAGTCAAATATCAAATGAGTGCATGTGTTTGGGAAATGCTGCTGACAAAAATGGACACGACAGTAGGAACAAAGTGAGCCAGTGTTTTCTGATTGGCTGCTAGTAACATGTAACATGCAAATCGAACACCAAAATAACCCAAAGAGAAGAACTTGTGATTACAGCAAACATCAGTGTCTCTGTTTGAGGTGGTCTGGTTGTGCCACTGTGCTTCTGTCCCTTCTCGCAAATATTACAGTTCAGCCCAACTTCCTCCACAGGTCAGTGTTTGGTTACACCATGCTTCCAGCAGACTAAATCTATCCACGGCCAGCAATTTTCCTGCCAAGACAACCCCAAAGAGAAGCACTTTTGATGAAAGATTCAGCAGTGGTCCTTTTTGGAATCGTCTGGGAAGAACCTTTTCACTCCCCTGCTCCCATATCCAGGTGTTGCTCTTGTCCTAAATAACAGCCCCAACAAGAAGCACTTGCTCATATCAACTGACAGGCCAGTGCTCCAGTTAAGGTCATGATACAGACTTAAGATAGGATGGTTGTTCATTTAAAAACAGAAGATCAGGTCTTTCCCTCCTGCTCAGCAACAGTACCCCAACAAGTAGCACTTACTGCAGACAAATATCAAGTGAGTGCATGTGTTTGGGAAATGCTGCCGACAAAATGGATGAATGATAACTGAAGTGAACAAAAGTGTTTCACATGCTTCATCCACAGCAAGACAACCCCAAAGAGAAGCACTTGTGAACACAGCAAACACTGGTGTCTCTGTTTAAGGTGGTCTGGTTTTG
Source organism: Thalassoma bifasciatum (assembly GCA_008086565.1). NCBI lineage: Eukaryota > Metazoa > Chordata > Actinopteri > Labriformes > Labridae > Thalassoma > Thalassoma bifasciatum. The sequence goes on from RPOG01001117.1 coordinate 75,151, forward strand.
CCACAGCATTTTTGACCCCATCCTATGTTTGGCAGTAAAAAAAGCAAGTTCAAATTTGCGGTTTTTGATAAACCATTCTCACATGGGACAAGATATGTTTTAACAATAAAGTCCTTAAAACAACTGTGGTCAGCACAACTACCCCAACAAAAAGCACTTACTGCCATTTACTTTCAAGTTTGTGTTCATGTTAGGGTCACAGTACAAACCTGTTGAACAAATCCATAACAAGAGCACCCAGGTTTAGTCTGTTGCGCAAGGACTAAACCAGGATGAACAGACACAGATTCATTAAGCCAGGTGAAACCATTCCTGAATCATTGCACACACAGGTAATTTTGCTGCCAAGACAACCCCAAAGAGAAGCACTTTTGTTGAAAGATTCAGCAGTGGTTCTTCTTGGAGTCCTCTGAAAGAAGCCTATTTGCTCGATTGCTTCCACACCCCATTGTTGTTCTTGTCCATTATAACAGCCCCAACAAGAAGCACTTGCTCATTTCAACCAACAGGCCAGTCAGTCAGCTTGGGTCATGATAAAGACTTGGATGATTATGAGGATATATTCTTCAATAAACTGATGATCATGTCTTTCACTCCTGCTCAGCAACAAGTAGCACTTACTGCAGTCAAATATCAAGTGAGTGCACGTGTTTGGGAAATGCTGCTGACAAAGTGGGGCTTAGACAAATCACAACCAAAAAAACATAGTGACCTAGATGCAAAACCCACAGCTAGACGAACCCCAAAGAGCAGCACTTGTGATAATAGCAAACACCAGTGTCTCTGTTTGAGGTGGTCTGGCTGTGCCACTGCGCCTTGTGACCCCATCACATGTTCAGCAGTAAAAAGTTGCTGATAGACTGTGTTCACCAGGTACAAGATATGTTCTTACAACAAACTCCCCCCAATTCCACTGTGGTCAGCAAAAAGGCCCTAACAAAAAGCACTTACTGCAGTCTACTCTTAAGTATGTGTACATGTTAGTTACACAGTACAGACCAAGGGTTGAGTGTTTGGTGTCTCGCTGTTAATTTGGTTGGACCCTGGCAGAGCTGAACTTCTCTGTCTGTCCTAAGACATTATTGTGTTTCCTCAACAGGTCACATTTTGGTTGAACAATGCTTCAAGATGACTCAATCTTTTCAAATTTCCTGTATATCTCCTGCTTCAAGATCCACAAAGAGAAGCACTTTTGTTGAAAGATTCAGCAGTGTTCCTATTTGGAGTTGTCTGGGAGAAACATTTTCACTCTTTTCTTCCGAACCCAAGTGTCGCTCTTGTCCTTAATAACAGCCCCAACAAGAAGCACTTGCTCATTTCCACTGACAGGCCAGTGCTCCAGTTAAGGTCATGATACAGACTTGAGAGAATTTGTTATCAGTCATCAAGCAGATGTTAAGATAAGATCATGTCTTACCCTCCTGCTCAGCAACAGTACCCCAACAAGTAGCACTTACTGCAGTCAGATATCAAGTGAGTGCATGTGTTTGGGAAATGCTGCTGACAAACTGGACACTATCGAAGAAACAAAGTGAACTGGTATTTTGTTTCACAGCCTGAATCATCACATGCAAAACCCAAAGCAAGACAACCCCAAAGAGAAGCACTTGTGAACACACCAAACACTGGTGTCACTGTTTGAGGTGGTCTGGTTGTGCCACGGCATTTTTGACCACATCCTATGTTTGGCAGTAAAAGAAGCAAGTTCAAATTTGCAGTTTTTGATAAACCATTCTCACATGGGACAAGATAAGTTCTAACAACAAAGTCCTTAAAACAACTGTGGAGAGAAGCTGCAGTGGTTATTTGTGGAATCTTCTGGGAGAAACCTTTTCACTCTCCTGCTTCCAAATCCAGGTGTTGCTCTTGTCCTTAATAACAGCCCCAACAAGAAGCACTTGCTCATTTCAACTGACAGGCCAGTGCTTCAGTTAAGGTCATGATACAGACTTGAGATAAGATAGTTGTCTATCATTAGAACATATGATCATGTCTTTCACTCCTGCTCAGCATCAGTACCCCAACAAGTAGCACTTACTGCAGTCAAATGTCAAGTGAGTGCATGTGTTTGGGAAATGCTGCTGACATAATGGACAAGACAAAAGAAAACAAAGTGGGCCAATTATCATTTGGCAGCCTGTATCACATAACATGCAAAACACACATCAAGACAACCCCAAAGAGAAGCACTTGTGAACACAACAAACACCAGTGTCTCTGTTTGAGGTGGTCTGGTTGTGTCATGGCGCCAATGGACCCCACTTCATGTTTATCCAACTGCCAAGTTCAACAGCCCCAACAAGAAGCACTTACCACATGCAAAGAGGTCAAGTCTGTGCCCAAGTTGGGTCAGTCAACTGGCCTGTGCTTCTTCTTACATGTGTATCATTGAAGTCTCCTGATCAGTTATGCTGGACATTATCTGACTTAGAGCCCTTGATGTGTTCAAGCACATGTCCCCCTAGTTTTATGCTGCCACCATGCTTTAAAGTCCTCCTTCCTGGTCTATGGGTGCTTAAGAAAATGGCCCATAACTAAGTCTCAATTTGCATCTTAAGGACAGCAATCTATGACAAGTGTAACTCCTAGTCACATGAGGGCCTTCTTCCTCCACTACCTCCACTGAGCCACAGGAATATAAACACATTAGATGTGAGCGGCTAAAGTCTGCTGTTTTAGCAGACCACCACATTCACCGGGGACAAGAAATGTACTTCAAAACCCACTGTGGTCAGCAGGACTAACCCAAAAAGCACTGAATGCCAACGTCTTTCATGTGAGTGTTCATGTTTGTGTCACAGTACAGACCAGGTCAAGAGTTTGGTGACTCTGGCAGTGCTTTGCTTCTCTGCCCATCCTTACAAATTATGGAGGTCCCCACAGCGTCCTCTACAAATCATTTTGGTGGCATCATGATTCCAGCAGACTTAAACTATACAATTGATAGTAATATTTGCGCCAAGACAACCCCAAAGAGAAGCACTTTTGTTGAAAGGCTCAGCAGTGGTTCTATTTGGAGCTGTCTGAGAGAAATCTCTTCACTTCACTGTTACCAGACCCAGGTGTTGCTCTTGTCCTTAATAACAGCCCCAACAAGAAGCACTTGCTCATATCAACTGACAGGCCCGTGCTTCAGTTAAGGTCATGATACAGACTTGAGATAAGATTGTTGTCCATCAAAAAACAGATGATCATGTCTTTCACTCCTGCTCAGCAACAGTACCCCAACAAGTAGCACTTATTGGGGTCAGATATCAAGTGAGTGCATGTGTTTGGGAAATGCTGCTGACAAAATGGGGCTTGGAAAAATCACAACAGAAAAGACCATAGTGAGCTGGTACTTTTTTTGCAGCCTGTATCATCACAAGCAAGACAACCCCAAAGAGAAGCACTTGTGAACACAGAAAACACCAGTGTCCCTGTTTGAGGTGGTCTGGTTGTGCCACAGCGCCTTGTGGGACTCCTTCTCATGTTCGGCAGTAAAAGTGGTTAAAAAATTGCTGGGACGACATATATTCCTACAACAAAGGCCTAACAAACCCACTCTGGTCAGCACAACTACCCCAACAAAAAGCACTTACTGTAATCTACTTTCAAGTCAGTGTTCATGTTAGGGTCACAGTACAAACCAAGGGTTGAGTGTTTGGTGTTTCTCTGTTAATTTGGTTGGACCCTGGCAAAGCAGTGCTGCTCTGTCTGTCCTTAGAAATTATTGGGTCCTGCACAGTTTCCTCAACAGGTCCCAGTTTGGTTGAAAAATGCTTCGGGTTGACTTACTCTTTTTAAATTTCCAGTACATCTTCTGCTTAGGGAACCACAAAAAGAAGCACTTGTTGAAAGATTCAGTGGTGCGATTTGGAGTTGTCTAGAAGACTTTTCACTCTATTTCTTCCAAACCCAGGTGTTGCTCTTGTCCTTAATAACAGCCCCAACAAGAAGCACTTGCTCATTTCAACTCACAGGCCAGTGCTCCAGTTAGGGTCATGATACAGAGATGATTTGTTTTTCCGTCATCAAACAGATGATCATGTCTTTCACTCCTGCTCAGCAACAGTACCCCAACAAGTAGCACTTACTGCAGTCAAATATCAAGTGAGTGCATGTGTTTGGGAAATGCTGCTGACATAATGGTTGAATGATAACTGAAGTGAACAAAAGTGTTTCACATGCTTCATCCACAGCAAGACAACCCCAAAGAGAAGCACTTGTGAACACAGAAAACACTTGTGTCTCTGTTTGAGGTGGTCTGGTTGTGCCACAGTGCCTTGTGGGACTCCATCTCATGTTCGGCAGTAAAAGTGGGCAGTTGAAATTTGCTGGGAGACTGCCAGGGACGCCATACGTACTTATGTCCTTACAAACCCACTGTGGTCAGCACAACTACCCCAACAAAAAGCACTTACTGTAATCTACTTTCTAGTCAGTGTTTATGTTAGGGTCACAGTACAGACCAGGTTCAAGTGTTTGGTGTTTCTCTGTTAATTTGGTTGGACCCTGGCCGAGCACTGCTGCTGTGTCTGTCCATATTGGGTCCTGCACAGTTTCTTTAAATTGGATGAATGATAACTGAAGTAAGCAAAAGTGTATCACATGCTTCATCCACAGCAAGACAACCCCAAAGAAAAGCACTTGTGAACACAGCAATAATCAGTGTCTCCATTTGAGGTGGTCTGGTTGTGTCATGACGAAACGTCTCCATTTGTGTTTGAACACATGACAACTGCCTATGGCACTGCCCCAGCAAGAAGCACTTACCGAATGGAAAGAGGTCAAGTCTGTGAACAGACACGGATTCATCAAGTCAGGTGAAACCAGTCCTTAATCAGTGCGCACACATGTAGTTTTGCTGCCAAGACAACCCCAAGGAGAAGCACTTTTATTGAAAGGATCAGAAGTTCTTCATTTTGGAGTCGTCTGAGAGAAACCTTTTCACTCTGTTGCTTCCATACCCCATTGTTGTTCCATGTTTGGTTCACGGTACTGACCAGATTCAAGAGCAACAGTAACAGCAACAGTACCACAACAAGTAGCACTTACTGCAGCAAAATATCAAGGGGGTGCATGTGTTTGGAAATAATGCTGACAAAATGGACATCCGAAGAGAAAAAAGTTAGCCTGTATTTTCTGATTGAGTGCCTGTACCACAAAACATGCAAATCCAACACCAAAGTAACCCCAAAGAGAAGCACTTGTGATTACAGCAAACATCAGTGTCTCTGTTTGAGTTGGGCTGGTTGTGCCATGGATTCCTTTGACTCCAATTCACGTTGGGTGAACTGCCATGTGGAACTGTCCCAACAAGAACCACTTACCGAATGGAAAGAGGTCAAGTCTGTGCTTTAGTTGGGCCAGTTAACTGACTGCACTCATTCTTACTTGTGTCCTATTGAAGTCTCTTGGTCTGTTTTGCTGTACATCCTCTTGAATTCCTGGCACCATTGATGCGGTCTGATGTCAATGACTTGTCCCCCTTTGTTTGATGCTCTTGAAGGTTGTCCACAATTGTTCGAGCAGTGCTAAATTAAATGAACCTGTGGATCCATCCAGGTCAAGATGAATCCCAGTCAGGTCAAAAACATGTCAATTTGGCCGCCCTTGTGTGAGCAGTCAACGTTCCTCCTCTCATCCATGAAGCTTCTTTAATTCTCATAGTCTGGGGAAGAGTACTAGATATTTATACACCTGGAGGCTGATGGCAAAACAAGTGGTCATGTGACCTGAACCAATAGACTCCTTAGGTGTTAGAGTGAGTCGTTACTCCTGATGGGCAGTCGTTCCCCCTCCCAGCCCTCTTTTGAGAGTCACTAGGGTCACCTGACTGCAGGTGTGAAAGATGACTGCACCTCCTTGGGAGGGCTCTCACATTAAGAAAATGGCCAATAACCAAGTTTTCATTTGCATCATTGGTGGGGCAATCTTTGTCCGATGTAACACCTAGTCACATGAGGGTCTTCTTCCTCCACTTTAATCTGCAGCAAAAATAAACACAAAAGATGAGATCTGGCAGCTAAAATTTGCTGGTTGAGCAGCCCACCACATTCACCAAGGGCAAGAAATGTACTCACAAATAAGTCCTTAAAATCCCACTGTGGTCAGCAAAACTACTCCAAAAAGTACTTATTGACACCTTCTTTCATGTCAGTGTTCGCATTCGGGTCACAGTACTGGAGGTCCCCGAGGCTTCCTCCACAGATCACAGTTTGGTGGCACCATGATTCCTGCAGACTTAATCCATCCAATTGCCAGTTATTTTCCTGCCAAGACAACCCCAAAGAGAAGCACTTTTGTTGAAAGATTCAGCAGAGGTTCTTTTTGGAGTAGTCTTGGTGAAACTCTACTGCTTCCAAATCCACGTGTTGCTCAGGTACAATATAACAGCCCCAACAAGAAGCACTTGCTCATTTCCATTGACAGGCCAGTGCTCCAGTTTGGGTCATGATCAGGACTTGGAATATTACAGACATTTTTTCCCTCAATAAACCGATGATCATGTCTTTCATTCCTTTTCAGCAACACTTCCCCAACAGGTAGCACTTACTGCAGTCATAAATCAAGTGAGTGCATGTGTTTGGGAAATGCTGCTGACAAACTGGTGCATGGACAAATCACAGCAAAAAAAACATATTGAGCTGGTACTTCTATTCGGCAGCCTGTATCATCAGATGCAAAACCCACAGCTAGACAACCCCAAAGAGAAGCACTTGTGAACACAACAAACAGCGTCTCCATTTGAGGTGGTCTGGTTGTGCCACTGTGCAAAAAACATATGTTCCCACAACTAATTCCTCACAAACCCACTGTGGTCAGCAAAACAGAAACCCCAACAAAAAGCACTTACTGCCATCTACTTTCAAGTCAGTGTTCATGTTAGGGTCCCAGTACAGTACGATGTGTTTGCTGTGTCTCTGTTAGTTTGGTCGGACCCTGGTGGAGCTGTGCTTCTCTGTCTGTCCTGTGAAATTATTGAGTTCTGCAGTTTCCTCAACATGTCACAGTTTAGTTGAACAATGCTCCAACTGACTCAATCTTTTCGAAATTCCAGTTTGTCTCCTGCTTAGAGAACCACAAAGAGAAGCACTTTTGTTGAAGGATTGAACAGTGGTTCTGTTTGGAGTTGTCTGGGAGAAACCTTTTATTCTATTTCTTCCAGACCCAGGTGTTGCTCTTGTCCTAAATAACAGCCCCAACAAGAAGCACTTGCTCATTTCAACTGACAGGCCAGTGCTCCAGTTAAGGTCATGATACAGACTTGAGATGATTGTAAAGTTTGTTGTCTGTCATCAAACAGATGAACATGTCTTTCACTCCTGCTCAGCAACAGTACCCCAACAAGTAGCACTTACTGCAGTCAAATATCAAGGGGGTGCATGTGTTTGGGAAATGCTGCTGACAAAATGGACATTCAGAGGGAAACAAAGTGAACTGGTGTTTTTGTTTGGCAGCCTGTACCACATAACAATCACAACACACATCAAGACAAACCCAAAGAGAAGCACTTGTGAACACAGCAAACACCAGTGTCTCTGTTTGAGGTTGTCTGGATGATCCACGGCGTCTTTGACTCAAATTCACATTTGGTGAACTGCCATGTGCAACCGCCCCAACAAGAAGCACTTACTGCATGAAAAGAGGTCAAGTCTGTGTCCAAGTTGGGTCAGTCAACTGGCCTGCTCTTCTTCTTACTTGTGTCCTGAAAATCCCACTGTGGTCAGCATTTAATGCCACCTTCTTCATGTGAGGGTTCATGTTTTGGGTCCATACTGCTTCCTCCACAGATCACAGTTTGGTGGCACCATGATTCCAGCAGACTTTATCCATTTCCAGCAATTTTCCTACCAAGACAACTCCAAACAGAAGCACTTTTGTTGAAAGGTTCAGTAGTGATTCTTTTGGAATCGTCTGGGAACCTTTTTACTCGATTGCTTCCATACCACATTGTTGTTCTTGTCCATTCAAACAGCTAGAAATACCCCAAAGAGAAGATGTTAACACAAAAAACACTGGTGTCCCAATTTGAGGTGGTCTGGTTGTGTCACGGAGCCTATGGACTCCATTTCATGTTTGATCACATGATAACTGCCATGTGGAGCTGCCCCAACAAGAAGAACTTAACACATGCAAAGAGTCTGTGCTCAATTTTTGTCAGTCACCTGGCCTTATCTTGTCCTATTGAAGTTTCTTGAGCAGTTCTGCTAAAAAGCCTCTTGAGAACCTGGAACCATTGATGTAGTCTTAGTCCAATGATTGTCCCCCTTTGTGTTTCTACTACCACCTTGCTATAAACTGATCCGTCCTGGTCTCAAAGTTTCAGTGCTCTTGAAGGTTGTCCAAAACAATTGTTCAAGAAGAGCTTAAGGAAATGAAGCTCTGGATATTCCCAGTCATCCAGGTCAAGATAAATCCCAGTCAGGTCAAAAACATGTCACTTGGACCAACCTTGAGTGAGCAGTTAACGTTCCTCCTCTCATCCATGATGCTTCTTCAATTCTGAAAGTCTGGGTTAGTGTACAAGATATTTATACACCTGGAGGCTGATGGCAAAACAAGTGGTCATGTGACCTGAAACCAAAAGACTCCGTAGGTGTTAGTGTGAGTCGTTAGCCCTGATGGGCAGTCCTTTCCCCTCCCAACCCTCTTTTGAGAGTCACTAGGGTCACCTGACTGCAGGTGTGAAAGATGGCTGCACCTCCTTGGGAGGGATCTCACATTAAGAAAATGGCCCATAACCAAGTTTCCATTTGCATCGTTGGTGGGGCAATCTTTGTCCGATGTAACACCTAGTCTCATGAGGGTTTTCTTCCTCCACTCTAATCTGCAGCAAAAATAAACACAAAAGATGAGATCTGGCAGCTAAAATTTGCTGGTTGAGCTGCCCACCACATTCACCGGGGACGGAATGTTCTCACAATAAAGTCCTTAAAATCCCACTGTGGTCAGCAAAACTACCCCAAAAAGTACTTATTGACACCTTCTTTCATGTAACTGTTCATGTTTGGGTGACAGGACTGGAGATCCCCAAGGCTTCCTCCACAGATCACAGTTTGGTGGCACCATGATTCCTGCAGACTTAATCCATCCTATTGCCAGAAATTTTCCTGCCAAGACAACCCCAAAGAGAAGCACTTTTGTTAGAAGATTCAGCAGTGGTTCTTTTTGGAGTTGTCTGGGAGAAACTTTACTGCTTCCAAATCCACGTGTTGCTTAGGTACAATATGACAGCCCCAACAAGAAGCAGTTGCTCATTTCCTTGGGAGGGCTCTCACATTAAGAAAATGGCCCATAACCAAGTTTCCATTTGCATCGTTGGTGGGGCAATCTTTGTCCGATGTAGCACCTAGTCTCATGAGGGCCTTCTTCCTTCACTTTAATTCACAGCAAAACAAATACATAAGATGAGAGCTGCTAAGATTTGCTGAAATAGCCGCCTACCAAGTTCACCATGGACAAAAAAAGGACTAAAAACTACTCAATTCCTTAAAATCCCACTGTGGTCAGCAAAACTACCCCACCTTCTTTCATGTGAGTATTCAAGTTTGTGTCATTGTTCAGGAAGTCGATACAGCTTCCTCCACAGATCACAGTTTGGTGGCACCATGATTCCAGCAGGCTTAATCTATCCAATGCCAGTAATTTTCCTGCCAAGACAACCCCAAAGAGAAGCACTTTTGTTGAAAGACTTAGCAGTGGTTCTTCTTGGAGTGTTGTTTGTGTCCTTAATAACAGCCCCAACAAGAAGCACTTCATCATTTGAACAGACAGGCCAGTGCTCCAGTTTGGGTCATTATACAGACTTGAGATAAAACCATTTGTCTATCAACAAACAGATGATCATGTGTTTCACTCCTGCTCAGCAACAAGTAGCACTTACTGCAGTCAAATATCAAGTGAGTGCATGTATTTGGGAAATGCTGCTGACAAAATGGACACGACAGTAGGAACAAAGTGAGCCAGTATTTTCTGATTGGCTGCTAGCACCATATAACATGCAAATCGAACACCAAAATAACCCAAAGAGAAGAACTTGTGAACACAGCAAACATCAGTGTCTCTGTTTGAGGTGGTCTGGTTGTGAGCTGTGCTTCTGTCCCTTCTTGCAAATATTAAAGTTCAGCCCAGCTTCCTCCACAGGTCACTGTTTGGTTGCACCATGCTTCCAGCGGACTTTATCCACTTCCAGCAATTTTCCCTACCAAGACAACCCCAAAGAGAAGCACTTTTGTTGAAAGATTCAGCAGTGGTTCTTTTTGGAATCATCTGGGAGAAACCTTTTCACTCTCCTGCTTCCAAACCCAGGTGTTGCTCTTGTCCTAAATAACAGCCCCAACAAGAAGCACTTGCTCATTTCAACTGACAGGCCAGTGCTCCAGTTAAGGTCATGATACAGACTTGAGATAAGATTGTTGTCCATCAAAAAACATATGATCATGTCTTTCACTCCTGTCCAGCAACAGTACCTCAACAAGTAGCACTTACTGCAGTCAAATATCAAGTGACTGCATGTGTTATAGAAATGCTGCTGACAAAATGGACAAGACAGAAGTAAACAAAGTGAGATGATTGTGTATTGGCAGCCTGTATCACGTTTCATGAAAAACACACATCATGACAACCCCGAATAGAAGCACTTGTGAACACAACAAACACCAGTGTCTCTGTTTGAGGTGGTCTGGTTGTGTCATGGCGCCAATGGACCCCACTTCATGTTTGTCCAACTGCCAAGTTCAACAGCCCCAACAAGAAGCACTTACCACATGCAAAGAGGTCAAGTCTGTGCCCAAGATGGGTCAGTCAACTGGCCTGTGCTTCTTCTTACATGTGTATCATTGAAGTCTCCTGACCAGTTCTGCTGGACATCCTCTGACTTGAGGTCACAGAGCCCTTGATGTGTTCAAGCACATGTCCCCCTAGTTTTATGCTGCCACCATGCTTTAAAGTCCTCCTTCCTGGTCTAAGGGTGCTTAAGAAAATGGCCCATAACCAAGTCTCAATTTGCATCTTAAGGACAGCAATCTATGACAATCGTAACTCCTAGTCACATGAGGGCCTTCTTCCTCCACTACCTCCACTGAGCCACAGGAATATAAACACATTAGATGAGAGCGGCTAAAGTCTGCTGTTTTAGCAGACCACCACATTCACCGGGGACAAGAAATGTACTTCAAAAACCACTGTGGTCAGCAAAACTACCCCAAAAAGCACTGAATGCCAACGTCTTTCATGTGAGTGTTCATGTTTGTGTCACAGTACAGACCAGGTTTAAGAGTTTGGTGACTCTGGCAGTGCTTTGCTTCTCTGCCCATCCTTACAAATTATGGAGGTCCCCACAGCGTCCTCTACAAATCATTTTGGTGGCATCATGATTCCAGCAGACTTAAACTATACAATTGATAGTAATATTTGCGCCAAGTCAACCCCAAAGAGAAGCACTTTTGTTGAAAGGCTCAGCAGTGGTTCTATTTGGAGTTGTCTGAGAGAAATCTCTTCACTTCACTGTTACCAGATCCAAGTGTTGCTCTTGTCCTTAATAACACCCCCAACAAGAAGCACTTCCTCATTTCCACTGACAGACCAGTGCTCCAGTTAAGGTCATGATACAGACTTGAGATAAGATTGTTGTCCATCAAAAAGCAGATGATCTTGTCTTTCACTCCTGCTCAGCAACAGTACCCCAACAAGTAGCACTTACTGCAGTCACATATCAAGTGAGTGCATGTGTTTGGGAAATGCTGCTGACAAAATGGGGCTTGGAAAAATCACAACAGAAAAGACCATAGTGAGCTGGTACTTTTTTTTGCAGCCTGTATCATCACATGCAAAACCACAGCAAGACAACCCCAAAGAGAAGCACTTGTGAACACAGAAAACACCAGTGTCCCTGTTTGAGGTGGTCTGGTTGTGCCACAGCGCCTTGTGGGACTCCTTCTCATGTTCCGCAGTAAAAGTGGGCAGTTAAAATTTGCTGGGACGACATACGTTCCTACAACAGCCTCACAAACCCTCTCTGGTCAGCACAACTACCCCAACAAAAAGCACTTACTGTAATCTACTTTCAAGTCAGTGTTCATGTTAGGGTCACAGTACAGACCAAGGGTTGAGTGTTTGGTGTTTCTCTGCTAATTTGGTTGGACCCTGGCAAAGCAGTGCTGCTCTGTCTGTCCTTAGAAATTATTGGGTCCTGCACAGTTTCCTCAACAGGTCCCAGTTTGGTTGAAAAATGCTTCGGGTTGAATTACTATTTCAAGTACATCTTCTGCTAAGGGGATCACAAAAAGAAGCACTTGTTGAAAGATTCAGCAGTGGTGCGATTTGGAGTTGTGTAGATGACTTTTCACTCTCTTTCTTCCAAACCCAGGTGTTGCTCCTGTCCTAAATAACAGCCCCAACAAGAAGCACTTGCTCATTTCAACTGACAGGCCAGTGCTCCAGTTAAGGTCATGATAAAGTCATGATACAGACTTAAGATGAGTTGTTTTCCGTCATCAAACAGATGAACATGTCTTTCACTCCTGCTCAGCAACAGTACCCCAACAAGTAGCACTTACTGCAGTCAAATATCAAGTGAGTGCATGTGTTTGGGAAATGCTGCTGACATAATGGATGAATGATAACTGAAGTGAACAAAAGTGTTTCACATGCTTCATCCGCAGCAATACAACCACAAAGAGAAGCACTTGTGAACACAGAAAACACTTGTGTCTCTGTTTGAGGTGGTCTGGTTGTGCCACAGCGCCTTGTGAGACTCCATCTCATGTTGGGCAGTAAAAGTGGGCAGTTGAAATTTGCTGGGAGACTGCCAGGGACGCCATACGTACTTATGGCCTTACAAACCTACTGTGGTCAGCACAACTACCCCAACAAAAAGCACTTACTGTAATCTACTTTCAAGTCAGTGTTTATGTTAGGGTCACAGTACAGACCAGGTTCAAGTGTTTGGTGTTTCTCTGTTAATTTGGTTGGACCCTGGCCGAGCACTGCTGCTTTGTCTGTCCATATTGGGTCCTGTACAGTTTCCTCAAATTGGATGAATGATAACTGAAGTAAGCAAAAGTGTATCACATGCTTCATCCACAGCAAGACAACCCCAAAGAAAAGCACTTGTGAACACAGCAATAATCAGTGTCTCCATTTGAGGTGGTCTGGTTGTGTCATGACAAAACGTCTCCATTTGTGTTTGAACACATGACAACTGCCTATGGCACTGCCCCAGCAAGAAGCACTTACCGAATGGAAAGAGGTCAAGTCTGTGAACAGACACAGATTCATCAAGTCAGGTGAAACCAGTCCTTAATCAGTGCGCACACAGGTAGTTTTGCTGCCAAGACAACCCCAAGGAGAAGCACTTTTTGTGAAAGAATCAGAAGTTCTTCATTTTGGAGTCGTCTGAGAGAAACCTATTCACTCTGTTGCTTCCATACCCCATTGTTGTTCCATGTTTGGTTCACGGTACTGACCAGATTCAAGAGCAACAGTAACAGCAACAGTACCCCAGCAAGTAGCACTTACTGCAGCAAAATATCAAGGGGTTGCATGTGTTTGGAAGTAATGCTGACAAAAGGGACATCAGCAGGGAAAAAAGTTAGCCTGTATTTCCTGATTGAGTGCCTGTACCACAAAACATGCAAATCCAACACCAAGGTAACCCCAAAGAGTGGCACTTGTGATTACAGCAAACATCAGTGTCTCTGTTTGAGTTGGGCTGGTTGTGCCATGGATTCCTTTGAATCCAATTCACGTTTGGTGAACTGCCATGTGGAACTGTCCCAACAAGAACCACTTACCGAATGGAAAGAGGTCAAGTCTGTGCTTTAGTTGGGCCAGTTAACTGACTGCACTCATTCTTACTTGTGTCCTATTGAAGTCTCTTGGTCTGTTTTGCTGTACATCCTCTTGAATTCCTGGCACCATTGATGCCGTCTGATGTCAATGACTCGTCCCCCTTTGTTTGATGCTCTCGAAAGTTGTCCACAATTGTTCGAGCAGTGCTAAATTAAATGATCCTTAGGCATCCTTAGGCATCCAGGTCAAGATAGATCACAGACAGGCCAAAAACATGTCAATTTGGCCGCCCTTGTGTGAGCAGTCAACATACCTTGTCTCATCCAAGAAGCTTCTTCAGTTCTGAAAGTCTGGTGTGGAGAACTAGATATTTATACACCAGGAGGCTGGTGGCAAAACAAGTGGTGAAACCTGAAACCAATAGACTCCTTAGGTGTTGGTGCTAGTCGTTAGCCCTGATGTCTCCATTTGCATCTTTGATGTGGCAATCTTTGTCTGCTGTAACACCTAGTCACATGAGAGCCTTCTTCCTCCACTTTAATCCATAGCAATACATACAAAGAAGATGAGAGCTGCCAAAATTTGCTATTGTAGCAGCCAACCACATTCACCAGGAACAGAAAAAGTACTAAAAAGTTCTCAAGTCCTTAAAATCCCACTGTGGTCAGCATAACCACCCCAAAAGGCATTTAATGCCACCTTCTTTCATGTGAGTGTTCATGTTTGGGTCACCGTACAGGAGGTCCATACAGCTTCCTCCACAGATCACAGTTTGGTGGCACCATGATTCCAGTAGACATAATCCATCCAATTGCCAGTTATTTTCCTGCCAAGACAACCAACAAGAAGCACTTGCTCATTTCCATTGACAGGCCAGTTCTCCAGTTTGGGTTATGATCAGGACTTGGAATATTACAGAGATTTTTTCTCTCAATAAAGTTATGATCATGTCTTTCACTCCTGATCAGCAACAGTACCCCAACAAGTAGCACTTACTGCAGTCATTAATGTGTTTGGGAAAGGCTGCTGACAAAATGGTGCTTGGACAAATCACAGCAAAAAAAACATAGTGAGCTGGTACAAATAGTAAGATCGGGTCTTTCACTCCTGCTCAGCAACAGTACCCCAACAAGTAGCACTTACTGCAGTCAAATATCAAGTGAGTGCATGTGTTTTAGGAAATGCTACTGACATAAAGACAGAAGTAAACAAAGTGAGCTGATTATCATTTGGCAGCCTTTATCACATAACATGCAAAACACACATCAAGACAACCCCAAAGAGAAGCACTTGTGAACACAGCAAACACCAATGTCTCTGTTTGAGGTTGTCTGGATGATCCGTGGCATCTTTGACTCAAATTCACGTTTGGTGAACTTTCATGTGCAATCGCCCCAACAAGAAGCACTTACTGCATGTAAAGAGGGGTTTGGGTCATGATAAAGACTTGGATCAGTATGAGGATATATTCTTCAATAAACTGATAATCATGTCTTTCACTCCTGCTCAGCAACAAGTAGCACTTACTGCAGTAAGATATCAAGTGAGTGCACGTGTTTGGGAAATGCTACTGACAAAGTGGGGCTTAGACAAATCACAACCAAAAAAACATTGTGACCTAGATGCAAATCCCACAGCTAGACGAACCCCAAAGAGCAGCACTTGTGATAATAGCAAACACCAGTGTCTACGTTTGAGGTGGTCTGGTTGTGCTACTGCGCGTTTTGACCCCATCTCATGTTCAGCAGTAAAAAGCTGCTGAGAAACTGCATTCAACAGGGACGAGATACGTTCTTATAACAAACTTCTCACAAACCCACTCTGGTCAGCAAAACTACCCCAACAAAAAACACTTACTGCAGTCTACTCTTAAAGATGTGTACATGATAGGGTCACAGTAAAGACCAAGGGTTGAGTGTTTGGTGTCTCGCTGTCAATTTCATTGGTCCCTGGCAGAGCTGTACTTCTCTGGTTGTCCTAAGACATTATTGTGTTTCCTCAACAGGTCACATTTTAGTTGAACAATGCTTCAAGATGACTCAATCTTTTCAAATTTCCTGTATATCTCCTGCTTCAAGATCCACAAAGAGAAGCACTTTTGTTGAAAGATTCAGCAGTGGTCCTATTTGGAGTTGTCTGGGAGAAACCTTTTCACTCTTTTCTTCCGAACCCAAGTGTCGCTCTTGTCCTTAATAACAGCCCCAACAAGAAGCACTTGCTCATTTCAACTGACAGGCCAGTGCTTCAGTTAAGGTCATGATACAGACTTGAGAGAATTTGTTATCAGTCATCAAGCAGATGTTAAGATAAGATCATGTCTTTCCCTCTTGCTCAGCAACAGTACCCCAACAAGTAGCACTTACTGCAGTCAAATATCAAGTGAGTGCATGTGTTTGGGAAATGCTGCTGACAAAATGGACACGATAGAAGTAAAAAAAAGTAAACTGGTATTTTGTTTCACAGCCTGAATCATCACATGCAAAACCCAAAGCAAGACAACCCCAAAGAGAAGCACTTGTGAACACAGAAAACACCAGTGTCTCTGTTTGAGGTGGTCTGGTTTTGCCACGGCATCTTTGACCACATCCTATGTTTGGCAGAAAAAGAAGCAAGTTCAAATTTGCTGTTTTTCATAAACCATTCCAAGATAAGTTCTAACAAAAGTCCTTAAAACAACTGTGGAGAGAAGCAGCAGTGATTCTTTTTGGAATCTTCTGGGAGAAACCTTTTCACTCTCCTGCTTCCAAACCCAGGTGTTGCTCTTGTCCTAAATAACAGCCCCAACAAGAAGCACTTGCTCATTTCAACTGACAGGCCAGTGCTCCAGTTAAGGTCATGATACAGACTTGAGATAAGATTGTTGTCTATCATCAAACAGATGATCTTGTCTTTCACTCCTGCTCAGCAACAGTACCCCAACAAGTAGCACTTACTGCAGTCAGATATCAAGTGAGTGCATGTGTTTGGGAAATGCTGCTGACAAAATGGACATTCAGAGGGAAACAAAGTGAACGGGTATTTTCTGTGGCAGCCTGTACCACAAAACAAACATAACCCACAACAAGACAACCCCAAAGAGAAGCACTTGTGAACACAGCAATCATCAGTGTCTCTGTTTGAGGTGGTCTGATTGTGCCATTGTACTTTTTGACTCCATCTAATGTTCGGCAGTAAAATGGGCAGGAAATATTTGCTGGTTTTTAGAGCACACTCACAGGGGACACATATGTTTTCAAAGTCAGTCCTTACAATTCACTGTGGTCAGCAAAAGCATTTCTTCTTACTTGTGTCCTGATGGAGTCTCTGGAGTCCTGGTCCTTTAGATGTCTCTTGACCAGTTTTGCTGCCGTCCTTCCTGGTATCACAGTTTCAATGATCTCGAAGTTCGACAAGTATAATTGTTATAGAAGTTCTTCAGAAGATTTATCTGTGGATGTTCTTCGTCATCCAGATCAAGATTATAACAAACAAGCCAAAAGAACACATCAACAGGACCAACCTTGTGTGTAGAAGATGCATCACCTCTCATCCATGAAGCTTCTTCAATTCTGAAAGTCTGGTGTGGAGTACTAGATATTTATACACCAGGAGGCTGGTGGCAAAAGAAGTGGTCATGTGACCTGAAACCAATAGACTCCGTAGGTGTTAGTGTGAGTCGTTAGCCCTGATGGGCAGTCCTTTCCCCTCCCGGCCCTCTTTTGAGAATTTCTAGGGTCACCTGACTGCAGGTGTGAAAGATTGCTGTACCTCATTGGGAGGGATCTCACATTAAGAAAATGGCCCATAACCAAGTTTCCATTTGCATCGTTGGTGGGGCAATCTCTGTGTGATGTAACACCTTGTCTCATGAGGGTCTTCTTCCTCCACTCTAATCTGCAGCAAAAATAAACACAAAAGATGAGATCTGGCAGCTAAAATTTGCTGGTTGAGCAGCCCACCACATTCACCAGGGACGGAATGTACTCACAATTAAGTCTTTAAAATCCCACTGTGGTCAGCAAAACTACCCCAAATAGTACTTATTGACACCTTCTTTCATGTGTTCGTGTTCGGGTCACAGTACAGGAGGTCCATACAACTTCCTCCACAGATCACAGTTTGGTGGCACCATGATTCCTGCAGACTTAATCCATCCAATTGCCTGTTATTTTCCTGCCAAGACAACCCCAAAGAGAAGCACTTTTGTTGGAAGATTCAGCAGTGGTTCTTTTTGGAGTTGTCTGGGTGAAACTCTACTGCTTCCAAATCCAAGTGTTGCTCAGGTACAATATGACAGCCCCAACAAGAAGCACTTGCTCATTTCAACTGACAAGCCAGTGCTCCAGTTAAGGTCATGATACAGACTTGAGATGAGTGTAAAGTTTGTTGTCTTTCATCAAACAGATGATCATGTCTTTCACTCCTGCTCAGCAACAGTACCCCAACAAGTAGCACTTACTGCAGTCAGATATCAAGTGAGTGCATGTGTTTGGGAAATGCTGCTGACAAAATGGACATTCAGAGGGAAACAAAGTGAACTGGTGTTTTTGTTTGGCAGCCTGTACCACATACCAATCACAACACACATCAAGACAACCCCAAAGAGAAGCACTTGTGAACACAGCAAACACCAGTGTCTCTGTTTGAGGTTGTCTGGATGATCCACGGCGTCTTTGACTCAAATTCACATTTGGTGAACTGCCCTGTGCAACCGCCCCAACAAGAAGCACTTACTGCATGAAAAGAGGTCAAGTCTGTGCCCAAGTTGGGTCAGTCAACTGGCCTGCTCTTCTTCTTACTTGTGTCCTGAAAATCCCACTGTGGTCAGCAAAGCATTTAATGCCACCTTCTTCATGTGAGTGTTCATGTTTGGGTCACTGTACAGGAGGTTTATACAGCCTCCTCCACAGATCACAGTTTGGTGGCACCATGATTCCAGCAGACTTAATCCATTTCCAGCAATTTTCCTACCAAGACAACTCCAAAAAGAAGCACTTTTGTTGAAAGGTTCAGTAGTGCTTCTTTTGGAATCGTCTAGGAGGAACCTTTTTACTCTATTGCTTCCATACCACATTGTTGATCTTGTCCATTAAAACAGCTAGACAAACCCCAAAGAGATGATGTTAACACAGAAAACACCGGTGTCTCAATTTGAGGTGGTCTGGTTGTGTCACAGAGCCAATGGACTCCATTTCATGTTTGATCACATGATAACTGCCATGTGGAACTGCCCCAACAAGAAGAACTTAACACATGCAAAGATTCTTTGCTCAATTATAGTCAGTCACCTGGCCTTATCTTGTCCTATTGAAGTTTCTTGAGCAGTTCTGCTAAACATCTTCTTGAGAACCTGGAACCATTGATGTAGTCTAAGTCCAATGATTGTCCTCCTTTGTGTTTCTACTGCCACCTTGCTATAAACTGATCCGTCCTGGTCTCAAAGTTTCAGTGCTCTTGAAGGTTGTCCAAAACAATTGTTCAAGCAGAGCTTAAGGAAATGAAGCTCTGGATATTCCCAGTCATCCAGGTCAAGATAAATCCCAGTCAGGTCAAAAACATGTCACTTGGACCAACCTTGAGTGAGCAGTTAACATTCCTCCTCTCATCCATGAAGCTTCTTCAGTTCTGAAAGTCTGGGGAAGAGAACTAGATATTTATACACCTGGAGGCTGATGGCAAAACAAGTGGTCATGTGACCTGAAACCAATAGTATCCGTAGGTGTTAGAGTGAGTCGTTAGCCCTGATGGGCAGTCGTTCCCCCTCCCAGCCCTCTTTTGAGAATTTCTAGGGTCACCTGACTGCAGGTGTGAAAGATGGCTGCACCTCCTTGGGAGGGCTCTCACATTAAGAAAATGGCCCATAACCAAGTTTCCATTTGCATCGTTGGTGGGGCAATCTTTGTCCAATGTAACACCTAGTCACATGAGGGTCTTCTTCCTCCACTCTAATCTGCAGCAAAAATAAACACAAAAGATGAGATCTGGCAGCTAAAATTTGCTTAAAATCCCACTGTGGTCAGCAAAACTTCCCCAAAAAGTACTTATTGACACCTTCTTTCATGTAAATGTTCGCGTTCGGGTCACAGTACAGGAGGTCCCCGAGGCTTCCTCCACAAATCACAGTTTGGTGGCACTATGATTGCAGCAGACTTAATCCATCCAATTGCCAGAAATTTTCCTGCCAAGACAACCCCAAAGAGAAGCACTTTTGTTGGAAGATTCAGCAGTGGTTGTTTTTGGAGTTGTCTGGGAGAAACTTTACTGCTTCCGAAACCACGTGTTGCTCAGGTACAATATAACAGCCCCAACAAGAAGCACTTGCTCATTTCCATTGACAGGCCAGTGCTCCAGTTTGGGTCATGATCAGGACTTGGAATATTACAGAGATTTTTTCCCTCAATAAACCGATGATCATGTCTTTCATTCCTGTTCAGCAACACTTCCCCAACAAGTAGCACTTACTGCAGTCAGATATCAAGTGAGTGCATGTGTTTGGGAAATGCTGCTGACAAAATGGACACTATCGGAGAAACAAAGTGAGCTGGTCTTTTGTCTCACAGCCTGATTCATTACATGCAAAAACCCACAACAAGACGACCCAAAAGAGAAGCACTTATGTCACATCAAACACCAGTGTCTCTGTTTGAGGTGGTCTATGCCACGGCTTCTTTGACCCCATCTTATGTTTGGCAGTAAAAGAAGCTCAAATTTGCTGTTTTTGAGAAACCATTCTCACATGGGAAGAGATATGTTCTAACAATAAAGTCCTTAAAACCACTTTGGTCAGCACAACTACCCCAACAAAAAGCACTTACTGCCATTTACTTTCAAGTCAGTGTTCATGTTAGGGTCACAGTACAAACCAGGTACAAGTGTTTGGTGTTTCTTAATTTATTTGGTTGGATCCTGGCAGAGCAGTGCTTCTCCGTCTGTCCTTACAAATTATGGAGTTTTGCAGTTTCCTTAACAGGTCCAAGTGCAGATCATGATACAGAGTTGAGATAATTGCAAGGATTGTTGTCTGACATTAAAGAGAAGAACATGTCTTTCACTCTTGCTCAGCAACAGTACCCCAACAAGTAGCACTTACTGCAGTCAAATATCAAGTGAGTGCATGTGTTTGGGAAATGCTGCTGACAAAATGGACAAGACAGAAGTAAACAAAGTGAGCTGACTGTCATTTGGCAGCCTGTATCACATTACATGCAAATCACACAGCAAGACAACCCCAAAGAGAAGCACTTGTGAACACAGCAAACACCAGTGTCTCTGTTTGAGGTTGTCTGGTTGTGCCACTGCGCTTTGTGACCCGATCCCATGTTCAGCAGTAAAAAGTTGCTTGGAAACTGCGTTCACGGGGAACAAGATATGTTCTCACAACAAGCTCCTCACAAACCTATTGTGGTCAGCAAAATGACCAACAAAAAGCACTAACTGCAGTCTACTCTGTGTATGTGTACATGTTAGGGTCACAGGACAGACCAAGGGTTGAGTGTTAGGTGTCTCATTGTTAATTTCGTTGGTCCCTGGCAGAGCTGTAATCCTCTGTCCGTCCTAAGACATAATTGAGTTCTGCACAGTTTCCTCAACATGTCACATTTTGGTTGAACAATGCTTTAAGATGACGCAATCTTTTTTAAATTTCCTGTTTATCTCCTGCTTCAAGATACATAAAGAGAAGCACTTTTGTTGAAAGGTTCAGCAATGTTTCCATTTGGAGTTGTCTGGGAGAAACCTTTTCATTCTATTTCTTCCAAACCCAGGTGTTGCTCTTGTCCTAAATAACAGCCCCAACAAGAAGCACTTGCTCGTTTCAACTGACAGGCCAGTGCTCCAGTTAAGGTCATGATACAGACTTGAGATAAGATTGTTGTCTATCATCAAACAGATGATCTTGTCTTTCACTCCTGCTCAGCAACAGTAACCCAACAAGTAGCACTTACTGCAGTCAGATATCAAGTGAGTGCATGTGTTTGGGAAATGCTGCTGACAAATTGGACACTATCGAAGAAACAAAGTGAGCTGGTCTTTTTGTTTCTCAGACTGAATCATCACATGCAAAACCACAGCAAGACAACCCCAAAGAGAAGCACTTGTGAACACAATCATCAGTGACTCTGTTTGAGGTGGTGTCATTGTACTTTTTGACTTTGAATCTAATTTTCGGCAGTAAAATGGGCAGGAAATATTTGCTGTTTTTGAGGAACCAAACTCACCATGGACACAATATGTTATCATGATCAAGTCCTCACAATCCACTGTGGTCAGTAAAACTACCCTTACAAAAAGCACTTCTTCTCACTTGTGCCCTATTGAAGTATCTTTACCAGTTCTGCTGGACATCCTCTGGAGTTCCTGGAACCATTGATGTGGTCTGAGTCCAATGATTGTCCCCCTTTAATCATATACTGGCTCCATGCTATGAACTCATCCTTCCTGGTATCACAGTTTCAGTGCTCTTGACGTTTGCAGACAAGTGTTAAAGCAGTACTTCAGAAAATGAATCTGTGGATGTTCTTAGTCATCCAGATCAAGATAAATCACAAACAAGCCGAAGACACGTCAACTTGACCAACCTTGTGTGTAGAAGATGCATCACCTCTCATCCATGAAGCTTCTTCAGTTCTGAAAGTCTGGTGTGGAGTACTAGATATTTATA
The DNA here is from genome assembly GCA_008086565.1 of Thalassoma bifasciatum. Classification (NCBI taxonomy): domain Eukaryota; kingdom Metazoa; phylum Chordata; class Actinopteri; order Labriformes; family Labridae; genus Thalassoma; species Thalassoma bifasciatum. The sequence continues at coordinate 97,565 of RPOG01001117.1, forward strand.
CACCAGGAGGCTGGTGGCAAAACAAGTGGTCATGTGACCTGAACCAATAGACTCCTTAGGTGTTAGTGTGAGTCGTTAGCCCTGATGGGCAGTCGTTCCACCTCCCCGCCCTCTTTTCAAAGTCCCTATGGTCACCTGACTGCAGGTGTGAAACATGGCTGTAGCTCCTTGGGAGGACTCTCATATTAAGAAAATGGCCCATAACCAAGTCTCCATTTGCATCTTTGGTGGGGCAATCTTTGTCTGATGTAACAACTAGTCCCATGAGGGCCTTCTTCCTCCGCTCTTTCACAGCAAAACAAACACATAAGATGAGAGCTGCTAAAAGTTTCTGTTGTAGCAGCCAACCACGTTCACCAGGGACATAAAAATAGTACTCAAGTCCTTAAAATCCCACTGTGGTCAGCAAAACTACCCCAAGAGGCATTTAATACCATCTTCTTTCATGTGAATGTTCATGTTAGGGTCACCGTACAGGAGGTCCATACAGCTTCCTCCACAGATCACAGTTTGGTGGCACCATGATTTCAGCAGACTTAATCCATCCAATTGCCAGTAATGTTCTTGCCAAGACAACCCCAAAGAAAAGCACTTTTGTTGAAAGATCCAGCAGTGTTTCTTATTGGAATCGTCTGGGAGAAACCTTTTCTCTTTACTGCTTCCAAATCCAAAGTGTTGATTGTGTCCTTAATAACAGCCCCAACAAGAAGCACTTGCTCATTTGAACAGACAGGCCAGTGCTCATTATATATAAGTCATTATATAGACTTGAGATAAAAAGAATTTGTCTATCAACAAACAGAATATCATGTGTTTCACTCCTGCTCAGCAACAGTACCCCAACAAGTAGCACTTACTGCCGTCAAATATCAAGTGAGTGCATGTGTTTGGGAAATGCTGCTGACAAAATGGACATGACAGTAGGAACAAAGTGAGCCAGTGTTTTCTGATTGGCTGCTAGTAACATGTAACATGCAAATCGAAACACCAAAATAACCCAAAGAGAAGAACTTGTGATTACAGCAAACATCAGTGTCCCTGTATGAGATGGTCTGGTTGTGAGCTGTGCTTCTGTCCCTTCTTGCAAATATTATAGTTCAGCCCAGCTCCCTCCACGGGTCACTGTTTGGTTGCACCATGCTTCCAGAAGACTAAATCAATCCACTGCCAGCAATTTTCCTGCCAATACAACCCCAAAGAGAAGAACTTTTGATGAAAGATTCAGCAGTGGTTCTTTTTGGAATCGTCTGGAGAAACCTTTTTACTCTCCTGCTTCCATATCCAGGTGTTGCTCTTGTCCTTAATAACAGCTCCAACAAGAAGCACTTGCTCATTTCAACTGACAGGCCAGTGCTTCAGTTAAGGTCATGATACAGACTTGAGATAGGATGGTTGTTCATTTAAAAACAGAAGATCAGGTCTTTCACTCCTGCTCAGCAACAGTACCCCAACAAGTAGCACTTACTGAAGTCATATATCAAGTGAGTGCATGTGTTTGGGAAATGCTGCTGACAAAATGGACAAGACAGAAGTAAACAAAGTGGGCTTATTATCATTTGGTAGCCTTTATCACATAACTTGCAAAACACACATCAAGACAACCCCAAAGAGAAGCACTTGTGAACACAGCAAACACCAATGTCTCTGTTTGAGGTTGTCTGGATGATCCACGGCATCGTTGACTCAAATTCACATTTGGTGAATTCAATTTTAATTGTTTTTAATTGTGTCTTACTCTGTAGCACTTTGAGATTGTCAAAATGTAAAGTGCAATACAAATAAAATGTATTATTAATAATTATTATTATTGGTGAACTGCCATGTGCAACCGCCCCAACAAGAAGCACTTACTGCATGTAAAGAGGTCAAGTCTGTGCTCAAGTTGGGTCAGTCACCTGCACTTCTTCTTTCTTGTGTACAATTTAAGTCTCCTGAGCAATTTGCTGAACAACCTCTAGCTTAAGTTCCTACAGCCTTCCATGTGGCCTAGGGTCATTTACTTATCCTCTGTAGTTCATATGCTGAAGAAATGTGTTCTCAAAACAAAGTTATCAAAACCCACAAATAAACTACCCTAACAAAAATCACTTACTGCAATCTACCTTCAGGTCAGTGTTTATGTCAGGGTCACTGTACAGACCTTGGGTCCGTTGTACAAAAGTGGGGTTCAGATATCCAGGAAGAATGGTTGAGCCCTGTTGAACAAATCCATAATAGGAGCACCCAGGTTTCATCTGTGGCACAAGGACTAAGCCAGGATGAACAGACACAGATTCATTAAGCCAGGTGAAACCATTCCTGAATCAGTGCGCACACAGATAATTTTGCTGCCAAGACAACCCCAAAGAGAAGCACTTTTGTTGAAAGATTCAGCAGTGGTTCTTTTTGGAGTCCTCTGGGAAAAGCCTATTTACTCAATTGCTTCCACACCCCATTGTTGTTCTTGTCCATTATAACAGCCCCAACAAGAAGCACTCGCTCATTTCAACCGACAGGCCAGTCAGTCAGTTTGAGTCATGATAGAGACTTGGATGATTATGAGGATTATTCTTCAATAAACTGATGATCATGTCTTTCACTCCTGCTCAGCAACAGGTAGCACTTACTGCAGTCAGATATCAAGTGAGTGCACGTGTTTGGGAAATGCTGCTGACAAAGTGCGGCTTAGATGAATCACAACCAAAAAAACATAGTGACCTAGATGCAAAACCCACAGCTAGACGAACCCCAAAGAGCAGCACTTGTGATAATAGCCAACACCAGTGTCTCCGTTTGAAGTGGTCTGGCTGTGCCACCGCGCCTTGTGACCCCGTCTCATGTTCAGCAGTAAAAAGTTGCTGATAAACTGTGTTCACCAGGGACAAGATATATTCTTACAACAAACTCCTCACAATTCCACTCTGGTCAGCAAAAAGGCCCTAACAAAAAGCACTTACTGCAGTCTACTCTTATATATGTGTACATGTTAGGGTCACAGTACAGACCAAGGGTTGAGTGTTTGGTGTCTTGCTGTTAATTTCGTTGGTCCCTGTCAGAGCTGTACTTCTCTGTCTGTCCTAAGACATTATTGTGTTTCCTCAACAGGTCACATTTTGGTTGAACAATGCTACAAGATGACTCAATCTTTTCAAATTTCCTGTATATCTCCTGCTTCAAGATCCACAAAGAGAATCACTTTTGTTAAAAGATTTAGCAATGTTCCTATTTGGAGTTGTCTGGGAGAAACCTTTTCACTCTATTTCTTCCGAACCCAAGTGTCGCTCTTGTCCTTAATAACAGCCCCAACAAGAAGCACTTGCTTATTTCAACTGACAGGCCAGTGCTCCAGTAAAGGTCATGATACAGACTTGAGATGATCTGTTATCTGTCATCAAGCAGATGTTAAGATAAGATCATGTCTTAAACTCCTGCTCAGCAACAGTACCCCAACAAGTAGCACTTACTGCAGTCATATATCAAGTGAGTGTATGTGTTTTGGAAATGCTGCTGACAAAATGGACACGATCAAAGTAAACAAAGTGAACTGGTATTTTTTTTCATAGCCCGTATCATCACATGCAAAACCCAAAGCAAGACAACCCCAAAGAGAAGCACTTGAGAACACAGAAAACACCAGTGTCTCTGTTTGAGGTGGTCTGGTTTTGCCACAGCATCTTTGACCACATCCTATGTTTGGCAGTAAAAGAAAAAGTTTAAACTTGCTGTTTTTGATAAAGCATTCTCACATGGGACAAGAAAAGTTCTAACAAGAAAGTCCTTAAAACAACTGTGGAGAGAAGCAGCAGTGATTCTTTTTGGAATCTTCTGGGAGAAACCTTTTCACTCTCCTGCTTCCAAATCCAGGTGTTGCTCTTGTCCTAAATAACAGCCCCAACAAGAAGCACTTGCTCATTTCAACTGACAGGCCAGTGCTCCAGTTAAGGTCATGATACAGACTTGAGATAAGATAGTTGTCTATCATTAAATCATATAATCATGTCTTTCACTCCTGCTCAGCAGCAGTACCCCAACATGTAGCACTTACTGCAGTCAAATATCAAGTGAGTGCATGCGTTTGGGAAATGCTGCTGACAAAATGGACAAGACAAAAGAAAACAAAGTGGGCCAATTATCATTTGGCAGCCTGTATCACATAACATGCAAAACCCTCATCAAGAAAACCCCAAATAGAAGCACTTGTGAACACAGCAAACACCAGTGTCTCTGTTTGAGGTTGTCTGGATGATCCATGGCATCTTTGACTCAAATTCACATTTGGTGAACTGCCATGTGCAACCGCCCCAACAAGAAGCACTTACTGCATGAAAGAGGTCAGGTCTGTGCCCAAGGTGGGTCAGTCAACTGGCCTGTACATATCCTTACTTGTGTCCTGAAAATCCCACTGTGGTCAGCAAAGCATTTAATGCCACCTTCTTTCATGTGAGTGTTCATGTTTGGGTCACTGCACAGGAGGTCCATACTGCTTCCTCAACAGATCACAGTTTGGTGGCACCATGATTCCAGCAGACTTTATCCATTTCCAGCAATTTTCCTACCGAGACAACCCCAAACTGAAGCACTTTTGTTGAAAGGTCTGGGAGGAACCTTTTTAACCCCAAAGAGAAGCACTTTTGTTGGAAGATTCAGCAGTCGTTCTTTTTGGAGTTGTCTGGGAGAAACTTTACTGCTTCCAAAACCAGGTGTTGCTCAGGTGCAGTATGACAGCCCCAACAAGTAGCACTTACTGCAGTCAAATATCAAGTGAGTGCATGTGTTTGGGAAATGCTGCTGACAAAATGGGGCTTGGAAAAATCTCAACAGAAAAAAACATAGTGGGCTGGTACTTTTGTTTGCAGCCTGTATCATCACATGCAAAACCACAGCGAGACAACCCCAAAGAGAAGCACTTGTGAACACAGAAAACACCAGTGTCCCTGTTTGAGGTGGTCTGGTTGTGCCACAGCGCCTTGTGGGACTCCTTCTCATGTCCGGCAGTAAAAGTGGGCAGTTAAAATTTGGTGGGACGACATACGTTCCTACAACAAAGGCCTCACAAACCCACTGTGGTCAGCACAACTACCCCAACAAAAAGCACTTACTGTAACCTACTTTCAAGTCAGTGTTCATGTTAGGGTCACAGTACAGACCAAGGGTCGAGTGTTTGGTGTGTCTCTGATAGTTTGGTCGGACCCTGGCAGAGCTGTGCTTCTCTGTCTGTCCTGTGAAATTGTTGAGTCCCGCACAGTTTCCTCAACATGTCACAGTTGAACAAAGCTTCAATCTTTTCAAATTTCCAGTTTGTCTCCTGCTTAGAGAACCACAAAGAGAAGCTCTTTTGTTGAAAGACTCCACAGTGGTTCAATTTGGAGTTGTCTGGGCGAAACCTTATCACTTTACTGCTCCCAGACCAATGGTGTTGCTCTTGTCCTAAATAACAGCCCCAACAAGAAGCACTTGCTCATTTCAACTGACAGGCCAGTGCTCCAGTTAAGGTCATGATACAGACTTGAGTTGGTTATACAGTTTGTTGTCTATCATCAAACAGATGAACATGTCTTTCACTCCTGCTCAGCAACAGTACCCCAACAAGTAGCACTTACTGCAGTCAAATATCAAGTGAGTGCATGTGTTTGGGAAATGCTGCTGACAAAATGGACATTCAGAGGGAAAAAAGTGAACTGGTATTTTCTGTGGCAGCCTGTACCACAATACAAACATAACCCACAACAAGACAACTCCAAAGAGAAGCACTTATGAACACTGCGATCATTAGTATCTCTTTTTGAGGTGGTCTGGTTGTGCCATTGTACTTTTTGACTCCATCTAATGTTCGTCACTGAAATAGGCAGGAAATATTTGCTGGTTTTGAGAAACCACACTCACAGGGGACACATATGTTTTCAAATTCAGTCCTTACAAGTCACTGTGGTCAGCAAAAGCCCTTCTCCTTACATGTGCACTTTTGGAGTCTCTGGAGTCCTGGTCCTATAGATGTCTCTTGACCAGTTTTGCTTGACACCCTTCCTGGTATCCTTCACATTCTGCCACCATGCCATACACTCATCCTTCCTGGTATAACAGTTTCAATGATCTTGAAGTTTGATAAGTATAATTGTTATAGAAGTTCTTCAGGAGATTTATCTGTGGATGTTCTTCGTCATCCAGATCAAGATAAATCACAAAGAAGCCAAAAACACATCAACAGGACCAACCTTGTGTGTAGAAGATGCATCACCCCTCATCCATGAAGCTTCTTCAGTTCTGAAAGTCTGGTGTGGAGAACTAGATATTTATACACCAGGAGGCTGGTGACAAAACAAGTGGTCATGTGACCTGAACCAATAGACTCCTGAGGTGTTAGTGTGAGTCGTTAGCCATGATGGGAAGTCGTTACCCCTCCCAGCCCTCTTTTCAAAGTCCCTATGGTCACCTGACTGCAGGTGTGAAAGATGGCTGTACCTTTTTGGGAGGGATCTCACATTAAGAAAATGGCCCATAACCAAGTCTCCATTTGCATCATTGGTGGGGCAATCTCTGTCTGATGTAACATCTAGTCACATGAGGGCCTTCTTCCTCCACTCTTATCAACAAAAAAAACACACATAAGATGAGAGCTGCTAAAATTTTCTGTTGTAGCAGCCAACCACATTCACCAGAGACCAAAAAAGTACAGAAGTCCTTAAAATCCCACTGTGGTCAGCAAAACTACCCCAAAAGGCATTTAATGCCACCTTCTTTCTTGTGAGTGTTCATGTTCGGGTCACTGTACAGGAGGTCCATACAGCTTCCTCCACAGATCACAGTTTGGTGTCACCATGATTCCTGCAGACTTAATCCATCCAATTGCCAGTAATGTTCTTGCCAAGACAACCCCAAAGAAAAGCACTTTTGTTGAACAATACAGCAGTGTTTCTTTTTGGAGTTGTCTGGGAGAAACCTTTTTATTCTATTTCTTCCAGACCCAGGTGTTGCTCTTGTCCTAAATAACAGCCCCAACAAGAAGCACTTGCTCATTTGAACAGACAGGCCAGTGCTCCAATTAAGGTCATGATACAGACTTGAGATAAAAACAATTTGTCTATCAACAAACAGAATGTCTTGTGTTTCACTCCTGCTCAGCAGCAGTACACCAACAAGTAGCACTTACTGCCGTCAAATATCAAGTGAGTAGATGTGTTTGGGAAATGCTGCTGACAAACTGTACACTATCGAAGAAACAAAGTGAGCTGGTATTTTGTTTCACAGCCTGAATCATCACATGCAAAACCCAAAGCAAGACAACCCCAAAGAGAAGCACTTGTGAACACAGCAAACACTGGTGTCTCTGTTTAAGGTGGTCTGGTTTTGCCACGGCATTTTTGACCCCATCCTATGTTTGGCAGTAAAGAAAGCAAGTTCAAATTTGCGGTTTTTGATAAACCATTCTCACATGGGACAAGATATGTTTTAACAATAAAGTCCTTAAAACAACTGTGGTCAGCACAACTACCCCAACAAAAAGCACTTACTGCCATCTACTTTCAAGTTAGTGTTCATGATAGGGTCAGTGCTTCAGTTAAGGTCATGATACAGACTTGAGAGAGTTTGTTGTCAGTCATCAAGCAGATGTTCAGGTCATGTTAGGGTCACAGTACAGGCCAAGGGTCGAGTGTTTGGTGTGTCTCTGATAATTCGGTCGGACCCTGGCAGAGCTGTGCTTCTCTGTCTGTCCTGTGAAATTGTTGAGTCCCGCACAGTTTCCTCAACATGTCACAGTTGAACAATGCTTCAATCTTTTCAAATTTCCCAGTTTGTCTCCTGCTTAGAGAACCACAAAGAGAAGCTCTTTTGTTGAAAGACTCCACAGTGGTTCAATTTGGAGTTGTCTGGGCGAAACCTTATCACTTTACTGCTTCCAGACCCAGGTGTTGCTCTTGTCCTTAATAACAGCCCCAACAAGAAGCACTTGCTCATTTCAACTGACAGGTCAGTGCTCCAGTTAAGGTCATGATACAGACTTGAGATAATTTGTTGTTTGTCATCAAGCAGATGTTCACATATTTAACTCCTGCTCAGCAACAGTACCCCAACAAGTAGCACTTACTGCCGTCAGCTATTAAGTGAGTGCATGTGTTTGGGAAATGTTGCTGACAAATTGGAAGAATGATAAAAGAAGTAAACAAAAGTGAGCTCAGTTTGTATATTCGGCAGGCTGTTTCATATGACATGCTTCATCCACAGTTAGAGAACCCAGTGTTTCCATATAAGTGGTCTGGCTTTGTCATGGAGCCGATGGACTCCATTTCATGATTGACCACATGACAACTGCCATGTGGAACTGCCCCAAAAGGTTGCACTTGCAAAGAAGATGCAAAGAAGATGCAAAGAAGACGAATCTGTGCTCAAGTTTGGTCAGTCAACTGGCCTGTACGTATTCTTACTTGCGGCCTGTTGAAGTCTCTTGAGCAGTTTTGCTGGGAATCTCGTGTTCCTGGAACCACCCCCATACTTTTTGTGTTGCCACCATGCTGTAAACAAATCCGTCCTGGTCTTAAAGTTTCGTGCTCGTGGAGGATGTCCAAAACAATTATTCAAGCAGTGCTAAAGGAAATGAACCTGTGGATCTTCTTAGTCATCCAGATCAAGATATATCACAAACAGGTCGAAACATGTCAATTGGACCAACCTTGTGTGAGCAGTTACCATTCCTCCTCTCATCCTTGAAGCTTCCTCAGTTTTGAAAGTCTGGGGAAGAGTACTAGATATTTATACACCTGGAGGCTGGTGGCAAAACAAGTGGTCATGTGACCTGAAACTTATAGACTCCTTGGCAGTTGGTGTGAGTCGTTAGCCCTGATGGGCAGTCGTTCCCCCTCCCAGCCCTCTTTTGAGAGTCCCTATGGTCACCTGACTGCAGGTGTGAAAGATGGCTGTACCTCCTTGGGAGGACTCTCACATTAAGAAAATGGCCCATAACCATTTGCATCTTTGGTGGGACAATCTTTGTCTGATGTAACAACTAGTCACATGAGGGTCTTCTTCCTCCACTCTAATCTGCAGCATAATTAAACACAAAAGATGAGATCTGGCAGCCAAATTTGCTGGTTGAGCAGCCCACCACATTCACCAAGGGCAAGAAATGTACTCACAAATAAGTCCTTAAAATCCCACTGTGGTTGGCAAAACTACCCCAAAAAGTACTTATTGCCCCTTCTTTCATGTGTTCGTGTTCGGGTCACAGTACAGGAGGTCCCGAGGCTTCCTCCAGCAGATCACAGTTTGGTGACACCATGATTCCAGCAGACTTAATCCATCCAATTGCCAGAAATTTTCCTGCCAAGACAACCCCAAAGAGAAGCACTTTTGTTGAAAGACACAGCAGTGGTTCTTTTTGGAGATGTCTGGGTGAAACTCTACTGCTTCCAAATCCACGTGTTGCTCAGGTACAATATAACAGCCCCAACAAGAAGCACTTGCTCATTTCCATTGACAGGCCAGTTCTCCAGTTTGGGTCATGATCAGGACTTGGAATATTACAGAGATTTTTTCCCTCAATAAACCGATGATCATGTCACTCATTCCTGTTCAGCAACAGTACCCCAACATGTAGCACTTACTGCAGTCATAAATCAAGTGAGTGCATGTGTTTGGGAAATGCTGCTGACAAAATGGTGCTTGGATAAATCACAGCAAAAAAAACATAGTGAGCGGGTACTTTTATTTGGCAGCCTGTATCATCAGATGCAAAACCCACAGCTAGACAACCCCAAAGAGAAGCACTTGTGAACACTACAAACACAGTGACTCCATTTGAGGTGGTCTGGTTGTGCCACTGTGCAAAAAAGATATGTTCTCACAACTAATTCCCTACAAACCCACTGTGGTCAGCAAAACTACCCCAACAAAAAGCACTTACTGCCATCTACTTTCAAGTCAGTGTTCATGTTTGGGTCCCAGTACAGTACGATGTGTTTGGTGTGTCTCTGTTAATTTGGTTGGACCCTGGCAGAGCTGTGCTTCTCTGTCTGTCCTGTGAAATTATTGAGTTCTGCACAGTTTCCTCAACATGTCACAGTTTAGTTGAACAATGCTTCTACTGACTTAATCATTTCAAATTTCCAGTGTGTCTCCTGCTTTGGGAACCACAAAGAGAAGCACTTTTGTTGAAAGATTGAACAGTGGTTCTGTTTGGAGTTGTCTGGGAGAAACCTTTTCATTCTATTTCTTCCAAACTCAGGTGTTGCTCTTGTCTAAAATAACAGCCCCAACAAGAAGCACTTGCTCATTTCAACTGACAGGCCAGTGCTCCAGTTAAGGTCATGATACAGACTTGAGATGATTGCAAAGTTTTTTGTCTATCATCAAACAGATGAATGTGTCTTTCACACCTGCTCAGCAACAGTACCCCAACAAGTAGCACTTACTGCAGTCAAAAATCAAGTGAGTGCATGCGTTTGGGAAATGCTGCTGACAAAATGGACATTCAGAGGGAAACAAAGTGAATTAAAATTAAAGCCGCAAGCGGCGATACACGGGCCCTCGCTCACGTGCGCTCGTCCGAGCATGCGCTCGGACAACCGCACGAGAGCGACTCCCTGCTCCTCACCGCTTGCGGCTTTAATTTTAAAAAGCGTCGACCTGTGTGCATGTCTGAACATGCTGCAATCGTTCTCAGTCAGCCACATGGGAGCGAGGGCCGTTCTTTGCTGCATGTGGCTGTACTTTTAAATACATTTACTTCTGTGTCGAATTTGAACATTTTTTTGCTTTTATAGTGAAGATTTTTGTGGCTGTGGAATGACCTTGATCCATGTGAAATAAAGAAAAATGGCCCCTTAAAGGTTGCAGACCCCTGCTCATGTGTTTCAGGGTTGAGCTGAAATAGAATAATGACAACATGCAGAGAGCTGCATGGCCACAGCACATTCCTCTGTCTGCTCTCATGTTTCTTCAAGAAGCCTCCCTATGCACTGAAAATAGGTCACACAGCAAAAATGGTCATTTGGCTCCATCTGGTGGCCAAACTCACACAGACTACCCAAAGATTCAGTTTGGCCAGTAGATGGAGCTAAAACCCTTTTTTGTTGGAGCAAAATGATCGTTTTCACAGGGTGCAGAGTTTGATTGGCCTGGAAATTAGAAAAAAGAAATGATTAAAAATCCATAAGACGAAGAGTTTAATCCTCTCAGTATGAGGGTGTGTCCAGGGATGGATTTTGACAGTTTGAATGAAATCTGAAGAAGATCAGGCTAAAAATCAGGGGCTTATTGAGAGTCTGTGGTTCATGAAACCACTTCAGACTTTGAAACTTCACAAGAGAAACATCATTCAAAACAGAAACTTGACCTCATTAATTGAGCTTGTTGAAGATGTCTTAGAAATTTCAAATAGAATATCAACATCAAATGGCTGCATGCTCACAGCACAGCCTCCTGCTGCTCTAAAAATGAGTGTGTCAGTGTCACAATGTCAGAACTGAAAGAAATCACACAGCAAAAATGGTCATTTGGCTCAACCTGGTGGCCAAACTCACACAGAACACCTAAAAGTAAACTCTGGCCACTAGATGGAGCTAAATGACCATTAATGCTGGAGCTAAATGATTATTTTTGCAAGGTACAGAGTTTTGTCAGCCTAAAACTTGGAAAAAATGAATTATTAAAAATCTTTAAGACATACAGTTTTATCCTCTCAGTTTGGGGCTGTATCCAGGGATGGATCATGACAGTTTAAATGAAATTTGAAGGAGATTAGGCTAAAAATCAGGGAGTTATCAGGAGTCCTTGATTCATGAAGTCACTTCAGACTTTGACACTAAACTTGAGACACATNGTTCTGAAAAATGGTCAACTTTTGGCGCCCCTAGTGGCCACGCCCATCAATATTATAACAATCCTTCAATAACTTTTGATCATCAGTGGGTCTAGTATGCACCTGTCCAATTTGGAGATAATCAGAAAAAAACTGTAGGACAAGTTCGAAAAAGTTCGTACCGTGCTAGCGCAAAAATTCTAACTTTGACGTAAAATTTCAGAACTTTAGATTATTGTTTTGCCTTAACATTTTACATTTTTATGAAGGTCTTGGGGTGATAAACGTGTCCAAAACATTTCATACAAATCGGAGCATGTAAATTTTTCTTTTTTTTTTGGCGCCCTCTGGTGGCCACGCCCCTGAAGATTATAACAATCTTTTAATAACTTTTAATCGTCACTGTGTGTAGTATACACATGAGAAATTTGAAGCTGATCCAACAAAAACCCTAGGACAAGTTCGTTCAAATACGTACCCTAAAAATCGTCAAATTCCGACTTTTGGGACAAATTTCCGAACTTGCTGTGCGAAATTCAGTTTGCCCAAGAGAATTTTTTGAAGGTCGAGGCATGATTGAGGTAGCCAAAAAATTTCAGACTTGTAAGTGAAAGTAGGCAGCGGGGCTACCGTTTTAAGCTAATGCTAAATGCTAGCAAGATTGTAGCATTTTTTGAGTGGCAAAATAATAAATTTTTCGCAGTGGTCAGGGGTGGTAGGACATAGTGTGGCGCTCTTTTTTTCAAGGGAAAGGGGCGAAAATTGGGGTTAAAGCGGCGGAAAAAATGTGTAATCCTTAAGGTTCCAAGAGGGCCTTCGCCCGCCTGCGGTCGCTCGGGCCCTAATTAAAAAGCGCGGACCTGTGTGCATGTCTGAACACACTGCAATCGTTCTCAGTCAGCCACATGGGAGCGAGGGCCGTTCTTTGCTGCATGTGGCTGTACTTTTAAATACATTTACTTCTGTGTCGAATTTAAACATTTTCTTGCTTTTATAGTGAAGATTTTTGTGGCTGTGGAATGACCTTGATCCATGTGAAATAAAGAAAAATGGCTCATTAAAGGTTGCAGACCCCTGCTCATGTGTTTCAGGGTTGAGCTGAAATAGAATAATGACAACATGCAGAAGGCTGCATGGCCACAGCACATTCCTCTGTCTGCTCTCATGTTTCTTCAAGAAGCCTCCCTATGCACTGAAAATAGGTCACACAGCAAAAAATGGTCATTTGGCTCCATCTGGTGGCCAAACTCACACAGACTACCCAAAGATTCAGTTTGGCCACTAGATGGAGCTAAATGACCATTTTTGTTGGAGCAAAATGATCATTTTCACAGCTTGCAGAGTTTGATTGGCCTGAAAATTGGAAAAAGAAATTATTAAAAATCCATTAGACAAAGAGTTTAATCCTCTCAGTATGAGGGTGTGTCCAGGGATGGATTTTGACAGTTTGAATGAAATCTGAAGAAGATTAGGCTAAAAATCAGGGGCTTATTGAGAGTCTGGTTCATGAAACCACTTCAGACTTTGACACTTCACAAGAGAAACATCATTCAAAACAGAAACTTGACCTCATTAACTGAGCTTGTTGAAGATGTTTTAGAAATTTCAAATATAATATCAAAATCAAATGGCTGCATGCTCACTGCACAGCCTCCTGCTGCTCTAAAAATGAGAGTCACAATGTCAGAACAGAAAGAAATCACACAGCAAAAATGGTCATTTGACTCCATCTAGTGGCCAAACTCACACAGACCACCTAAAAGTAAAGTCTGGCCACTAGATGGAGCCAAATGACCATTAATGCTGGAGTGAAATGATTATTTTTGCAAGGTACAGAGTTTTGTCAGCCTAAAACTTGGAAAAAATGAATTATTAAAAATCTATAAGACATGCAGTTTTATCCTCTCAGTTTGAGGGTGTGTCCAGGGATGGATCATGACAGTTTAAATGAAATTTGAAGGAGATTAGGCTCAAAATCAGGGAGTTATCAGGAGTCCTTGATTCATGAAGTCACTTCAGACTTTGACACTAAACTTGAGATTCATCATTCAAAATAGGAACTTGACCTTATATATGCNGAAAGAAATCACACAGCAAAAATGGTCATTTGACTCCATCTAGTGGCCAAACTCACACAGACCACCTAAAAGTAAAGTCTGGCCACTAGATGGAGCCAAATGACCATTAATGCTGGAGTGAAATGATTATTTTTGCAAGGTACAGAGTTTTGTCAGCCTAAAACTTGGAAAAAATGAATTATTAAAAATCTATAAGACATGCAGTTTTATCCTCTCAGTTTGAGGGTGTGTCCAGGGATGGATCATGACAGTTTAAATGAAATTTGAAGGAGATTAGGCTCAAAATCAGGGAGTTATCAGGAGTCCTTGATTCATGAAGTCACTTCAGACTTTGACACTAAACTTGAGATTCATCATTCAAAATAGGAACTTGACCTTATATATGCTGCTTGTTGAAGATGTGTTTGATGTTTCTGTGCAATTGTTTAAAAAAAAAGATCAAAAGGGGAGGAGCTATGGGTGAGAGCATAAACACTTGATTTCCTGTTGCCAATAGGGGGCGCCTTACTTCACATGAATAAATGCTATATGGCTGGACTCAGGCTGGGACAGTGAACATGTGTGTGTGATTTGGTCAGGATCTGACTTTGTACGAGAAAGTTATTAAGGTTTTTGTGTTTGTGAGAAAATGGTCAATTTTGGGTCGACTTTGACACAACACTGAAGACACATCATTCAAAATAGGAACTTGACCTTATATATGGTGCTTGTTGAAGATGTTTTTGATGTTTCTGTGCAATTGTTTAAAAAAAAAGATCAAAAGGGGAGGAGCTATGGGTGAGAGCATAAACACTTGATTTCCTGTTGCCAATAGGGGGCGCCTTACTTCACATGAATAAATGCTATATGGCTGGACTCAGGCTGGGACAGTGAACATGTGTGTGTGATTTGGTCAGGATCTGACTTTGTACGAGAAAGTTATCAAGGGTTTTGTGTTTGTGAGAAAATGGTCAATTTTGGGTCGACTTTGACACAACACTGAAGACTCATCATTCAAAATAGGAACTTGACCTTATATATGGTGCTTGTTGAAGATGTTTTTGATGTTTCTGTGCAATTGTTTTAAAACAAAGATCAAAGGGGGAGGAGCTATGGGTCACAGCATAAAACACTTGATTTCCTGTTGCCAATAGGGGGCGCCTTACTTTACGTGAATAAAAGCCATATGGCTGCACTCAGGCTCGGACAGTGAAGATGTGTGTGTGATTTGGTCAGGATCTGACTTTGTACGAGAAGGTTATTAAGGTTTTTGTGGTTCTGAAAAATGGTCAACTTTTGGCGCCCCTAGTGGCCACGCCCATCAATATTATAACAATTCTTTAATAACTTTTGATCATCAGTGGGTCTAGTATGCACCTGTCCGATTTGGAGATAATCAGAAAAAAACTGTAGGACAAGTTCGAAAAAGTTCGCACCGTGCTAGCGCAAAAATTCTAACTTTGACGTAAAATTTCGGAACTTTAAATTATTGTTTTGCCTTAACATTTTACATTTTTATGAAGGTCTTGGAGTGATAAACGTGCCCAAAAAATTTCATACAAATCGGAGAATGTAAATTTTTCTTTTTTTTTGGCGCCCTCTGGTGGCCACGCCCCTGAAGATTATAACAATCTTTTAATAACTTTTAATCGTCACTGTGTGTAGTATACACATGAGAAATTTGANTTTTGAAGGTAGAGGCATGATTGAGGTAGCCAAAAAATTTCAGACTTGTAAGTCAAAGTAGGCGGCGGGGCTACCGTTTTAAGCTAATGCTAAATGCTAGCAAGATTGTAGCATTTTTTGAGTGGCAAAATAATAAATTTTTCGCAGTGGTCAGGGGGGGTAGGACATAGTGTGGCGCTCTTTTTTTCAAGGGAAAGGGGCGAAAATTGGGGTTAAAGCGGCGGAAAAAATTTATAATCCTTAAGGTTCCAAGAGGGCCTTCGCCCGCCTGCGGTCGCTCGGGCCCTAACTAGTGTTTTTGTTTGGCAGCCTGTATCACATAACATGAAAAACACATCAAGACAACCCCAAAGAGAAGCCCTTGTGAACACAGCAAACACCAGTGTCTCTGTTTGAGGTGGTCTGGATGATCCACGGCGTCTTTGACTCAAATTCACATTTGGTGAACTGCCATGTGCAACCGCCCCAACAAGAAGCACTTACTGCATGAAAAGATGGTCAAGTCTGTGCTCAAGTTGGGTCAGTCAACTGGCCTGCTCTTCTTCTTACCTGTGTCCTGAAAATCCCACTGTGGTCAGCATTCAATGCCACCTTCTTTCATCTGAGTGTTCATGTTTGGGTCACTGCACAGGAGGTCCATACTGCTTCCTCCACAGATCACAGTTTGGTGGCACCATGATTCCAGCAGACTTTATCCATTTCTAGCAATTTTCCTACCAAGACAACTCCAAACAGAAGCACTTTTGTTGAAAGGTTCAGTAGTTCTTCTGCTTCTTTTGGAATCGTCTGGGAGGAACCTTTTTACTTGATTGCTTCCACACCACATTGTTGATCTTGTCCATTAAAACAGCTAGACAAACTCCAAAGAGAAGATGTTAACACAGAAAACACCGGTGTCTCAATTTGAGGTGGTCTGGTTGTGTCACGGAGCCTATGGACTCCATTTCATGTTTGATCACATGACAACTGCCATGTGGAGCTGCCCCAACAAGAAGAACTTAACACATGCAAAGAGTCTGTGCTCAATTATAGTCAGTCACCTGGCCTTATCTTGTCCTATTGAAGTCTCTTGAGCAGTTCTGCTTAACATCTTCTTGAGAACCTGGAACCATTGATGTAGTCTTAGTCCAATGATTGTCCCCCTTTGTGTTTCTACTGCCACCATGCTCTAAACTGATCTGTCCTGGTCTCAAAGTTTCAGTGCTCTTGAAGGTTGTCCAAAACAATTGTTCATGCAGAGCTCAAGGAAATGAAGCTTTGGATATTCTCAGTCATCCAGGTCAAGATGAATCCCAGTCAGGTCAAAAACATGTCACTTGGACCAACCTTGAGTGAGCAGTTAACGTTCCTCCTCTCATCCATGAAGCTTCTTCAGCTCTGAAAGTCTGGTGTGGAGAACTAGATATTTATACATCTGGTGGCTGATGGAAAAACAAGTGGTCATGTGACCTAAAACCAATAGGCTCCTTAAGTGTTAGTGTGAGTCGTTAGTCCTGATGGGCAGTCGTTCCCCCTCCTGGCCCTCTTTCAAAGTCCCTATGGTCACCTGACTGCAAGTGTGAAAGATGGCTGTACCTCGTTGGGAGGTCTGTAACATTAAGAAAATCTGTCTGCAAACAAGTCTGCATTTGCATTGTTGGCTGGGCAATCTTTGTCTGATGTAACACCTAGTCACATGAGGGACTTCTTCCTCCACTCTAATCTGCAGCAAAGATAAACACAAAAGATGAGATCTGGCTAACAAGCTAAAATTTGCTGGTTGAGCAGCCCACCACATTCACCAGGGACAAGAAATGTACTCACAATTAAGTCCTTAAAATCCCACTGTGGTCAGCAAAACTACCCTAAAAAGTACTTATTGACACTTTCTTTCATGTAAGTGTTCATACTTGGGTCACAGTACAGGAGGTCCCGAGGCTTCCTCCACAGATCACAGTTTGGTGGCACCATGATTCCTGCAGCCTTAATCCATCCATTTGCCAGAAATTTTCCTGCCAAGACAACCCCAAAGAGAAGCACTTTTGTTGGAAGATTCAGCAGTGGTTCTTTTTGGAGTTGTCTGGGAGAAACTCTACTGCTTCCAAATCCACCTGTTGCTCAGGTACAATATAACAGCCCCAACAAGAAGCACTTGCTCATTTGAACGGACAGGCCAGTGCTCCAGTTTGGGTCATGATCAGGACTTGGATTACAGGGATTTTTTCCTTCAACAAAATGATGATCATGTGTTTCACACCTGCTCAGCAACAAGTAGCACTTACTGCAGTCAAATATCAAGTGAGTGCATGTGTTTGGGAAATGCTGCTGACAAAATGGACATGACAGTAGGAACAAAGTGAGCCAGTGTTTCATATTGGCTGCTAGTAACATGTAACATGCAAATGAAACACCAAATTAACCCAAAGCGAAGAACTTGTGATAACAGCAATCATCAGTGTCTCTGTTTGAGGTGGTCTGGTTGTGCCACTGTGCTTCTGTCCCTTCTTGCAAATATTATAGTTCAGCCCAGCTTCCTCCACAGGTCACTGTTTGGTTGCACCACGATTCAAGCAGACCTAATCCATCCACTTCCAGCAATTTTCCTGCCAAGACAACCCCAAAGAGAAGCACTTTTGATGAAAGATCCAGTAGTAGTTCTTTTTGGAATCGTCTCTGAGAAACCTTTTCACTCTCCTGCTTCCATATCCAGGTGTTGCTCTTGTCCTTAATAACAGCCCCAACAAGAAGCACTTGCTCATATCAACTGACAGGCCAGTGCTTCAGTTAAGGTCATGATACAGACTTGAGATAAGATGGTTGTTCATCTACAAACGGAAGATCATGTCTTTCACTCCTGCTCAGCAACAGTACCCCAACAAGTAGCACTTACTGCAGTCAGATATCAAGTGAGTGCATGTGTTTGGGAAATGCTGCTGACAAAATGGGGCTAAAAACATAGTGAGCTGGTACTTTTACTTGGCAGCCTGTATCACCAGATTTAAAACCCACAGCTAGACAACACCAAAGAGAAGCACTTGTGAACACTGTGCTTGTGACCCTGTCTCATGTTCCGCAGAAATTTGCTGAGAAACTGCCTTCACCAGGAACAAGATATGTCCTCACAACATAGTCCTCACAAACCCACTGTGGTCTGCAAAACTACCCCAACAAAAAGCACTTACTGCCATCGACTTTCAAGTCAGAGTTCATGTTAGGGTAGAAGCAGAGACCAAGGGTTGAGTGTTTGGTGCATCTCTGTTTATGGTTGGACCCTGGCGGAGCTGTGCTTTTCTGTCTGTCCTCAGAAATTATTGAGTTCTGCACAGTTCCCTCAACATGTCACAGTTTAGTTGAACAATGCTTCAACTGACTTAATCTTTTCAAATTTCCAGTTTGTTTCCTGCTTGCAGAAACACAAAAAGCACTCTTGTTGAGGATTCGACAGTGGTTCTATTTGGAGTTGTCTGGGAGAAACCTTTTCAGTCTATTTCTTCAAACTCAGGTGTTGCTCTTGTCCTTAATAACAGCCCTAACAAGAAGCACTTGCTCATTTCAACAGACAGGCCAGTGCTTCAGATAAGGTCATGATACAGACTTGAGATGATTGTAAAGTTTGTTGTCTATCATCAAACAGAATATCATGTCTTTCACTCCTGCTCAGCAACAGTACCCCAACAAGTAGCACTTACTGCAGTCAAATATCAATTGAGTGCATGTGTTTGGGAAATGCGGCTGACAAAATGGACATTCAGAGGGTAACAAAGTGAACTGGTGTTTTTGTTTGGCAGCCTGTACCACATAAAAAACATAACCCACAACAAGACAACCCCAAAGAGAAGCACTTGTGAACACAGCAATCATCAGTGTCTCTGTTTGAGGTGTTCTGGTTGTGCCTTGGTGCGTTTTGACACCATCTTATGTTCAACAGTAAAATGGGCAGGAAATGTTTGCTGTTTTTGAGAAACCACATTCACGGGACTTGATATTTTCTCACTGTTAAGTCCTTACAATTCACTGTGGTCAGCAAAAGCACTTCTCCTTACTTGTGTGCTGTTGGAGTCTCTGGGGTCCTGGTCCTATAGATGTCTCTTGACCAGTTTTGCTTGACACCCTTTGAGTTCCTCGAACCATTGATGTGGTCTGAGTTCAATTAGTTTCCCCCTTTGTTCACATTCTGCCACCATGCCATACACTCGTCCTCCCCGGTATCCCAGTTTCAATGCTCTTGAAGTTTGTAAAGAATAATTGTTATGGAAGTTCTTCAGAAAATGAATCTGTGGATGTTCTGAGACATCCAGATTGAGACAAATCACATAAGAGCCAAAAACAAATCAACTGGACCAACCTTGTGTGTAGAAGATGCATCACCTCTCATCCAAGAAGCTTCTTCAGGTCTGAAAATCTGATGTGGAGAACTAGATATTTATACACCAGGAGGCTGGTGACAAAACAAGTGGTCATGTGACCTGAAACCAAGAGACTCCTTAGGTGTTAGTGTGAGTCGTTAGCCCTGATGGGCAGTCGCTCCCCCTCCCAGCCCTCTTTTCAAAGTCCCTAGGGTCACATGATTGCAGGTGTGAAAGATGGCTGTACCTCCTTGGGAGGACTCTCACATTAAGAAAATGGCCCATAACCAAGTCTCCATTTGCACTTTTGGTGGGGCAATCTTTGTCTGATGTAACAACTAGTCACATGAGGGCCTTCTTCCTTCACTTTCATTCACAGCAAAACAAATACATAAGATGAGAGCTGCTAAGATCTGCTGGTTGAGCAGCCAACCAAGTTCACCAGACAAAAGAAAGTACTCAATACTACTAAATTCCCTTAAAATCCCACTGTGGTCAGCAAAACTACCCCACCTTCTTTCATGTGAGTATTCAAGTTTGTGTCACCGTACAGGAAGTCGAAACAGCTTCCTCCACAGATCACAGTTTGGTGGCACCATGATTCCAGCAGACTTAATCCATCCAATTGTCAGTGATTTTCCTGCCAAGACAACCCCAAAGAGAAGCACTTTTGTTGAAAGATTCAGCAGTGTTCCTATTTGGAGTTGTCTGGGAGAAACCTTTTCACTCTATTTCTTCCAAACCCAGGTGTCGCTCTTGTCCTTAATAACAGCCCCAACAAGAAGCACTTGCTCATTTGAACAGAAAGGCCAGTGCTCCAGTTAAGGTCATTATACAGACTTGAGATAAGATAGTTGTCTATCATTAAAACAGATGATCAAGTCTTTCACTACTGCTCAGCAACAGTACCCCAACAAGTAGCACTTACTGCAGTCAAATATCAAGTGAGTGCATGTGTTTGGGAAATGCTGCTGACATAAAGACAGAAGTAAACAAAGTGAGCTGATTATCATTTGGCAGCCTTTATCACATAACATGCAAAACACACATCAAGACAACCCCAAAGAGAACTACTTGTGAATACAGCAAACACCAGTGTCTCTGTTTGAGGTTGTCTGGATGATCCACGGCGCCTTTGACTCAAATTTACATTTGGTGAACCTTCATGTGCAATCGCCCCAACAAGAAGCACTTACTGCATGTAAGAGGTGCAAGAGGTCAAGTCTGTGCTCAAGTTGGGTCAGTCACCTGCTCTTCTTCTTTCTTGCGTACTATTGAAGTCTCCTGAGCAATTGCTGAACAACCTCTAGCTTAAGTTCCTATAGCCTTCCATGTGGCCTAGGGTCATTTACTTATCCTCTGTAGTTCATATGCTGAAGAAATGTGTTCTCAAAACAAAGTTATCAAAACCCACAAATAAACTACCCCAACAAAAATCACTTACTGCAATCTACCTTCAGGTCAGTGTGTATGTCAGGATCACTGTACAGACTTCGGGTCCGTTGTAGAAAAGTGGGGTTCAGATATCCAGGAAGAATGGTTTAGCCCTGTTGAACAAATCCATAACAGGAGCACCCAGGTTTAGTATGTTGCACAAGGACTAAGCCAGGATGAACAGACACAGATTCATTAAGCCAGGTGAAACCATTCCTAAATCATTGCACACACAGGTAATTTTGCTGCCAAGACAACCCCAAAGAGAAGCACATTTGTTGAAAGATCCAGCAGTGGTTCTTCTTGGAGTCCTCTGAGAAGAGCCTATTTACTTGATTGCTTCCACACCCCATTGTTGTTCTTGTCCATTATAACAGCCCCAACAAGAAGCACTCGCTCATTTCAACCGACAGGCCAGTCAGTCAGTTTGGGTCATGATAAAAACTTGGATGATTATGAGGATTATTCTTCAATAAACTGATGATCATGTCTTTCACTCCTGCTCAGCAACAGGTAGCACTTACTGCAGTCAGATATCAAGTGAGTGCACGTGTTTGGGAAATGCTGCTGACAAAGTGGGGCTTAGACAAATCACAAGCAAAAAAACATAGTGACCTAGATGCAAAACCCACAGCTAGACGAACCCCAAAGAGCAGCACTTGTGATAATAGCAAACACCAGTGTATCCGTTTGAGGTGGTCTGGTTGTTGCCACTGCGCCTTGTGACCCCATCTAATGTTCAGCAGTAAAAAGTTGCTGAGAAACTGAGTTCACCAGGGACAAGATATGTTCTTACAACCATCTCCCCCCAATTCCACTGTGGTCAGCAAAAAGTCCCTAACAAAAAGCACTTACTGCAGTCTACTGTTATATATTTGTACATGTTAGGGTCACAGTACAGACCAAGGGTTGAGTGTTTGGTGTCTCGCTGTCAATTTCATTGGTCCCTGGCAGAGCTGTGCTTCTCTGTCTGTCCTAAGACATTAATGTGTTTCCTCAACAGGCCACATTTTGGTTGAACAATGCTTCAAGATGACTCAATCTTTTCAAATTTCCTGTATATCTCCTGCTTCAAGATCGACAAAGAGAATCACTTTTGTTAAAAGATTTAGCAATGTTCCTACTTGGAGTTGTCTGGGAGAAACCTTTTCACTCTATTTCTTCCAAACCCAAGTGTCGCTCTTGTCCTTAATAACAGCCCCAACAAAAAGCACTTGCTCATTTCAACTGACAGGCCAGTGCTCCAGTTAAGGTCATGATACAGACTTGAGATAAGATGGTTGTTCATCTACAAACAGAAGATCATGTCTTTCCCTCCTGCTCATTAAGCGTACTCCAACAAGTAGCACTTACTGCAGTCAGATATCAAGTGAGTGCATGTGTTTGGGAAATGCTGCTGACAAACTGGACAAGACAGAAGAAAACAAAGTGGGCCGATTATCATTTGGCAGCCTGTATCACATAACATGAAAAACACATCAAGACAACCCCAAAGAGAAGCACTTGTGAACACAGCAAACACCAGTGTCTCTGTTTGAGGTTGTCTGGATGGTCCATGGCGTCTTTGACTCAAATTCACATTTGGTGAACTGCCATGTGCAACCGCCCCAACAAGAAGCACTTACTGCATGAAAAGAGGTCAAGTCTGTGCTCAAGTTGGGTCAGTCAACTGGCCTGCTCTTCTTCTTACTTGTGTCCTGAAAATCCCACATTTAATGCCACCTTCTTTCATGTGAGTGTTCATGTTTGGGTCACTGCACAGGAGGTCCATACAGCTTCCTCACAGTTTGGTGGCACCATGATTCCAGCAGACTTTATCCATTTCTAGCAATTTTCCTAAAAGACAACTCCAAACAGAATCACTTTTGTTGAAAGGTTCAGTTGTGATTCTTTTGCAATCGTCTGGGAGGAACCTTTTTACTCGGTTGCTTCCATACCACATTGTTGTTCTTGTCCATTAAAACCGCTAGACAAACTCCAAAGAGAAGATGTTAACACAGAAAACACCGGTGTCTCAATTTGAGGTGGTCTGGTTGTGTCACGGAGCCTATGGACTCCATTTCATGTTTGATCACATGACAACTGCCATGTGGAGCTGCCCCAACAAGAAGAACTTACCACATGCAAAGAGTCTGTGCTCAAGTTGGCTCAGTCAGCTGGCTTTATCTTGTCCTATTGAAGTCTCTTCAGCAGTTCTGATTAACATCTTCTCGAGAACCTGGAACCATTGATGTAGTCTAAGTCCAATGATTGTCCCCCTTTGTGTTTCTACTGCCACCATGCTCTAAACTGATCCGTCCTGGTCTCAAAGTTTCAGTGCTCTTGAAGGTTGTCCAAAACAATTGTTCAAGCAGAGCTTAAGGAAATGAAGCTTTGGATATTCTCAGTCATCCAGGTCAATGAATCCCAGTCAGGTCAAAAACATGTCACTTGGACCAACCTTGAGTGAGCAGTTAACGTTCCTCCTCTCATCCATGAAGCTTCTTCAGTTCTGAAAGTCTGGTGTGGAGAACTAGATATTTATACACCTGGAGGCTGGTGGCAAAACAGGTGGTCATGTGACCTGAAACCAATAGATTCCGTAGGTGTTAGAGTGAGTCATTAGCCCTGATGGGCAGTCGTTCTGCCTCCCAGCCCTCTTTTGAGAATTTTTAGGGTCACCTGACTGCAGGTGTGAAAGATGGCTGTACCTCCTTGGGAGGGCTCTCAAATTAAGAAAATGGCCCATAACCAAGTTTCCATTTGCATCGTTGGTGGGGCAATCTTTGTCCGATGTAACACCTAGTCACATGAGGGTCTTCTTCCTCCACTCTAATCTGCAGCAAAAATAAACACAAAAGATGAGATCTGGCCAGAATTTGCTGGTTGAGCAGCCCACCACATTGACCAGGGACGGAATGTACTCACAATTAAGTCCTTAAAATCCCACTGTGGTCAGCAAAACTACCCTAAAAAGTACTTATTGAAACCTCCTTTCATGTAAGAGTTCCTGTTCGTGTCACAGTACAGGAGATCCCGAGGCTTCCTCCATAGATCACAGTTTGGTGGCACCATGATTCCTGCAGACTTAATCAATCCTATTGCCAGAAATTTTCCTGCCAAGACAACCCCAAAGAGAAGCACTTTTGTTGGAAGATTCAGCAGTGGTGCTTTTTGGAGTTGTCTGGGAGAAACTTTACTGCTTCCAAAACCAGGTGTTGCTCAGGTACAATATGACAGCCCCAACAAGAAGCACTTGCTCATTTCCATTGACAGGCCAGTGCTCCAGTTTGGGTCATGATCAAGACTTGGAATATTACAGAGACTTTTTCCCTCAATAAACCGATGATCATGTCTTTAACTCCTGCTCAGCAACAGTACCCCAACAAGTAGCACTTACTGCAGTCAGATATCAAGTGAGTGCATGTGTTTGGGAAATGCTGCTGACAAAATGGTGCTTGGATAAATCACAGCAAAAAAAACATAGTGAGCTGGTACTTTTATTTGGCAGCCTGTATCATCAGATGTAAAACCCACAGCTAGACAACCCCAAAGAGAAGCACTTGTGAACGCAATAAACACAGTGTCTCCATTTGAGGTGGTCTGGTTGTGCTACTGCGCGTTTTGACCCCATCTCATGTTCAGCAGTAAAAAGCTGCTGAGAAACTGAGTTCACCAGGGACAGGATACGTTCTCATAACAAACTTCTCACAAACCCACTCTGGTCAGCACAACTACCCCAACAAAAAGCACTTACTGCCATCTACTTTCAAGTAAGTGTTGATGTTAGGGTCACAGTACAGGCCAAGGGTCGAGTGTTTGGTGTGTCTCTGATAGTTTGGTCGGACCCTGGCAGAGCTGTGCTTCTCTGTCTGTCCTGTGAAATTGTTGAGTCCCGCACAGTTTGCTCAACTTGTCACAGTTGAACAAAGCTTCAATCTTTTCAAATTTCCAGTTTGTCTCCTGCTTAGAGAACCACAAAGAGAAGCTCTTTTGTTGAAAGACTCCACAGTGGTTCAATTTGGAGTTGTCTGGGCGAAACCTTATCACTTTACTGCTTCCAGACCCAGGTGTTGCTCTTCTTCTCCTAAATAACAGCCCCAACAAGAAGCACTTGCTCATTTCAACTGACAGGCCAGTGCTCCAGTTAAGGTCATGATACAGACTTGAGTTGGTTATACAGTTTGTTGTCTATCATTAAAACATATGATCATGTCTTTAACTCCTGCTCAGCAACAGTACCCCAACAAGTAGCACTTACTGCAGTCAAATATCAAGTGAGTGCATATGTTTGGGAAATGCTGCTGACAAAATGGACATTCAGAGGGAAACAAAGTGAACTGGTATTTTCTTTGGCAGCATGTACCACAAAACAAACATAACCCACAACAAGACAACTCCAAAGAGAAGCACTTATGAACACAGCAATCATCAGTGTCTCTGTTTAAGGTGGTTCTGGTTGTGCCATTGTACTTTTTGACTCCATCTAATGTTCTGCAGTAAAATGGGCAGGAAATATTTGCTGGTTTTGAGAAACCACACTCACAGGGGACACGTATGTTTTCAAATTCAGTCCTTACAAGTCACTGTGGTCAGCAAAAGAACTTCTCCTTACATGTGCACTTTTGGAGTCTCTGGAGTCCTGGTCCTATAGATGTCTCTTGACCAATTTTGCTGCCATCCTTCCTGGTATCACAGTTTCAATGATCTTGCAGTTTGACAAGTATAATTGTTATAGAAGTTCTTCAGAAGATGAATCTGGGAATGTTCTTCGTCTTCCAGATCAAGATAAATCACAAAGAAGCCAAAAACACATCAATAGGAACAACCTTGTGTGTAGAAGATGCATCACCTCTCATCCATGAAGCTTCTTCAGTTCTGAAAGTCTGGTGTGGAGTACTAGATATTTATACACCAGGAGGCTGGTGGCAAAAGAAGTGGTCATGTGACCTGAATCCAATAGACTCCTTAGGTGTTAGTGTGAGTCGTTAGCCCTGATGGGCAGTCGTTCCCCCTCCTGACCTGTCCCGGATCTAAAGAGGGCCGGGAACAGGCTCTTGATGGTTGCCCAAAACAATTGTTCAAGCAGTACTTTAGAAAACGACCCATAACCAAGTCTCCATTTGCATCTTTGGTGGGGCAATCTTTGTCTGATGTAACACCTAGTCACATGTGGGCCTTCTTCCTCCACTTTAATCCACAGCAAAACAAACGCATAAGATGAGATCTGCTCAAATTTTCTGTTGTAGCAGCCAAACTCGTTCACCACGGACAAAAAAAAGTACTCAAGCCCTCAAAATCCCACTGTGGTCAGCAAAACTACCCCAAAAGGCATTCAAAGCCACCTTCTTTCTAGTGAGTGTTCATGTTTGGGTCACCGTACAGGAGGTCCATACAGCTTCCTCCACAGATCACAGTTTGGTGGCATCATGATTCCAGCAGACTTAATCTATTTGACAGTAATTTTTACACCAAGACAACCCCAATGAAAAGCACTTTTGTTGAAAATTTCAGCAGAGGTTCTTCTTGGAGTCTTCTGAGAGAAACCATTTCACTTTACTGCTTCCAAATCCAGGTGTTGCTTTTGTCCAAAGCAACAGTACCCCAACAAGTAGCACTTACTGCAGTCAAAAACAAGTGAGTGCATGTGTTTGGGAAATGCTGCTGACAAAATGGACACTATCGAAGAAACAAAGTGAGCTGGTCTTTTGTTTCACAGCCTGATTCATTACATGCAAAAACCCACAACAAGACGACCCAAAGAGAAGCACTTGTGAACACACCAAACACCAGTGTCTCTGTTTGAGGTGGTCTATGCCACGGCTTCTTTGACCCCATCCTATGTTTAGCAGTAAAAGAAGCTCAAATTTGCTGTTTTTGAGAAACCATTCTCACATGGGAAGAGATATGTTCTAACAATAAAGTCCTTAAAACCACTTTGGTCAGCACAACTACCCCAACAAAAAGCACTTACTGCCATTTACTTTCAAGTTAGTGTTCATGTTAGAGTCACAGTACAGACCAGGTTCAAGTGTTTGGTGTTTCTTAATTTATTTGGTTGGATCCTGGCAGAGCAGTGCTTCTCTGTCTGTCCTTACAAATTATGGAGTTCTGCAGTTTCCTTTACAGGTCCAAGTGCAAATGATGATACTGTGTTGAAATAATTGCAAGGATTGTTGTCTGACATTAAAGAGAAGAACATGTCTTTCACTCCTGCTCAGCAACAGTACCCCAACAAGTAGCACTTACTGCAGTCAAATATCAAGTGAGTGCATGTGTTTGGGAAATGCTGCTGACAAAATGGACAAGACAGAAGTAAACAAAGTTAGCTGATTGTAATTTGGCAGCCTGTATCACATTACATACACACAGCAAAACTACCCCAAAGAGAAGCACTTGTGAACACAGCAAACACCAGTGTCTCTGTTTGAGGTGGTCTGGTTGTGCCACTGCACTTTGTGACCCCATACCATGTTCAGCAGTAAAAAGTTGCTGGGAAACTGCATTCACCAGGGACAAGATATGTTCTCACAACAAACTACTCACAATTCCACTCTGTTCAGCAAAGAGGCCGTAACAAAAAGCACTTACTGCAGTCTACTCTTAAGTATGTGTACATGTTAGGGTCACAGTAAAGACCAAGGGTTGAGTGTTTGGTGTGTCTCTGTTAATTTGGTTGATCCCTGGCAGAGCTGTAATCCTCTGTCTGTCCTAAGACATTATTGAGTTCTGCACAGTTTCCTCAACAGGTCACAGTTAAGTTGAACAATGCTTCAAGATGACTCAATCTTTTCAAAGTTCCAGTGTATCTCCTGCTTCAAGAACCCAAAAGAGAAGCACTTTTGTTGAAAGGTTCAGCAGTGGTTCTGTTTGGAGTTGTCTGGGAGAAATCTTTTCACTCTACTTCTTCCAAACCCAGGTGTTGCTCTTGTCCTAAATAACAGCCCCAACAAGAAGCACTTGCTCATTTCAACTGACAGGCCAGTGCTCCAGTTAAGGTCATGATACAGACTTGAGATAAGATTGTTGTCTATCATTAAAACATATGATCATGTCTATCACTCCTGCTCAGCAACAGTAACCCAACAAGTAGCACTTACTGCAGTCAAATATCAAGTGAGTGCATGTGTTTGGGAAATGCTGCTGACAAAATGGACACTATCAAAGAAACAAAGTGAGCTGGTCTTTTGTTTCTCAGCCTGAATCATCACAAGCTACACCCACAGCAAGACAACCCCAAAGAGAAGCACTTGTGAACACAGAAATCATCAGTGACTCTGTTTGAGGTGGTCTGGTTGTGTCATTGTACTTTTTGACTTTAAATCCAATTTTTGGCAGCAAATTGGGCAGGAAATATTTGCTGTTTTAGAGAAACCAAACTCACCATGCACACAATATGCACAAGATCAAGTCCACACAATCCACTGTGGTCAGCAAAACTACCCTCACAAAAAGCACTTCTTCTCACAAGCGTCCGATTGAAGTCTCTTGACCAGTTCTGCTGGACATCCTCTGGTGTTCCTGGAACCATTGATGTGGTCTAAGACCAATGATTGTCCCCCTTTAATCATATACTGGCTCCATGCTATGAACTCATCCTTCCTGGTATCACAGTTTCAGTGCTCTTGACGTTTGCAGACAATTGTAAAAGCAGTACTTCAGAAAATGAATCTGTGGTTCTTAGTCATCCAGATCAAGATAGATCACAACCAAGCCGAAGACATGTCACCTGGACCAACCTTGTGTGTGGAAGCTGCATCACCTCTCATCCATGAAGCTCCTTCAGTTCTGAAATCTGATGTAGAGTACTAGATATTTATACACCAGGAGGCTGGTGGCAAAACAAGTGGTCATGTGACCTGAAACCAATAGACTTCTTAGGTGTTAGTGTGAGTCGTTAGCCCTGATGGGCAGTCGTTCCCCCTCCCGGCCCGTCCCAGATCTAAAGAGGGCCGGGAGCGGGCTCTTGATGGTTGCCCTAAACAATTGTTCAAGCAGTACTTCAGAAAATGGCCCATAACCAAGTCTCCATTTGCATCTTTGGTGGGGCAATCTTTGTCTGATGTAACACCTAGTCACATGAGGGCCTTCTTCCTCCACTTTAATCCACAGCAAAATACAATACTTGCTAAATGTAAAGCTGATCATAGGGGATTTTTTCATTATAACTATTTTTTAAGTTCAATGAGTATTAGAACTAAATAATGAGGGGGTCATGGCCATTTATTGAAAAATATTTTGGTGTTTATATGTTGATTGGTTGACAAGCTTTTGAAAAAAGGAAAAAAATTCCCAACAGTAAAAACCAGTATAATTATGACCCTGAGACTTCAGGCTTGAAATCTTCTGGTGATGCTTTCTGTTCCCTCAAATAGACTCAAGGATGGCATCGGCAAAATAAACATATATTCCACCTGATATATGACATTAATCAATTTGGTGAGTGTGTTCACGTGCGCTGATGCTGGAACAGAGCCAAGGGGGAGCAGTCAGGTTTGAGTTTTGTGTTTTGAAACAATCAAGAAAACAATAAAATTTAAAAAATAAAAATAAATTAAAAGATGGATTTTTACTGGATTACAACACAACAACTATTTGGTGGTATCATAATCATAATCATTGAAACAAAGTTTAAATTTATATTAGAAAAAAAAAAAGGAAGACAGAAGCGTCAAAGCGCGCACTTTTATTTCGGTGAATCGTCAGCAAGTGAACACGCATAGATTCTTGTTTCCTTCGCGCACCAACACAGACGACAACTGAGGAAAGACGGTGAGTAACATTCCAGGAAAAGTTCACTTGTGTATTAACTTGAATTTGGTGATATGACATAAGAATAGTGATTTAGTCAAGTTGGAGTCTGTTTGCAAACTCACATTTGTTTCAGCTGATGGAAACTTCATAATAATTGTGTTGAGAAGGTAATTATATTGATGTAGACATATAACAAGCATAACAATCTGTGACATTAATTCCAGCAATGTATTTACGTTCTTAGAGCGGCAGTTTACATTTCTTAGCTTTCATCGTGTCGTGTTTTCTGTATTTAATTTCAGAATAGGGCTGAACATTTTTTTTCACCCACTAAACTGCTGGTATCCAGGGACCACGAGGTGCAAAAGCTGAGGGAAGCTTGTTAATTACTCTGCGTAAGTATGAACTTACACATACAGAGATTGTGTGTCATTTAATGGGTTACTTTTAGTGAAGCTACTCAGCTGTTTGTAACTGCGTTGCATATCTCAGGCTTTTTTCAAGACATTTTTTCTTACTCAAGGCTTCAGTGGTTAACATTTACTTGTTACTTGTGGGTCATGAATTTTTTTAAAAGTTTGCTTAGTTGCATACTCATTTGACAACAGTAAAGGATATGGTTTGAGCTTTATACACCACTTTTGTTCATCATAAAAAACATCATTGTGATATGACATATAGCACTATTAATAGTAACAGAAATAAAGTTTATAGACCATGTTTTTATTGGACATATTTGTCACATTCATGAGATGTGCTCCACAATTACACACTGATGCAATTTTACATGAGGCTTGTGCAAAAATAGTTTATTTTTGTTTGCATAACATCTAGAAACCGGAATGAAGGGGTTATTATATTTCATGCTAGGGGCACTAAATAGGTAAATACACTATAACTCATGTGTCTAAATGATGTTATTGAAAAGTAACTGGATATACTTGACCCATGAGTCATCATGAATGTTGTGAGTTCAGGGCTCAGAACCATCACAAGATCCAAGTTTATGACCCCAGGCTTGATCATTTCTACATCAAGAGGACTTATTTTTGAAAGTGGTTCTTTATAATATTAACATTTATCATGTTATGAATTGGTACAGATATTAGTTTATTATAAAGCACATTCTGGTTTATATGTTACATGTAACTGGTACATTTAGTGTTCTCAAAAGGTCTTGTTGCTGTTCTAGTAGGAGTGGTTACATTTTATTTTTATTCCATATTACGTCAATTTTCTTTTTTTTTTTTGTGTAGCAATACAAAAGATTTTGGTAGTGAATGAATGAATGAATAAATGCTTTTATTTCAGTTACAGCAATCAGTTAAACAAGTGTAATTTTGTGCAATCATTTTCCATAACAGAATGGACATACACACATACATACATACATATAGACACTTGCACAAAACATTTACCAAGAAAACAATCCCTGTAACCAAAAAAGGAGTAGGCTGAAGCCGAGGCTTATCTTTGCCTATCCTGTACAATCTAGAAGATCACCCAAAATATCAGCAGTACAAAAAGGAAAAAAAAAGGAGCATAGCAAGAATTACTGTACATTATTACCATTCTCAATCATTTCACCTTTCAGTCATTTTAAACTGTAATCCTTTTTTATTTTAGCTTTCAATATTTTTTTTTAAACTCAATAGAGATGTACACAGTTTTAAGTAGTAGTGGCCAAACAATTCATATTTTTTTCATTTTTTAGATTATAAATTGTGTATTATATGACACATCCCAAAATATGTCAGAGATAACTCTTTGATGTTTTCCATTTCTATGTTAAAGAGTTTGCATTCTGTTTTTTAACTAGTATATGGCTTAGAGTTATAACTTATACAACATAGGGAGGATTTGACAATTTCAGGGTTTTTGATATGAGTTTCTTAGAGTTCTACTTCTGTGACCGGCATCTTGTTTGTCATAATCAATACTTCTTTTGGTATTTCTTTCAGTACCACTGCTTGGACCCATCAGTCAGCAGGGAGACATCATACAGGGAGGTTGGGAGTTGGACCCAAAAGGCTATGGAAAAGCTCACGTCGATGGCCCGGACGAGGAGGGTTGAGGAGGCCAAGAAAAAGAAGATGGCCTTTGAATTGCAGGCACTCACAAAAGAACTGGAGGCTGCAAAATTAACTAGAATATTTGCATTTTCAGTAAGAAAATGTGTTGAAATGCTGAAACTGAAGAAAGCTATCTGTGAAACCTGTGAAATCTCATTGCTCTAAGCAGTTAAAAAATCTAAAAAAAATGTTGAACCTGTGGAATAATACTGCTTAAAGCAGTAAACAGCTGCTAAAAATATTAAACTTGTGAAATAATAGTGCTGAAAGCATATAAAAACCAAAAAAAAGTTGAATCTGTGAAATGATACTGCTTAATGAAGTTATACACTGCTGAAAATGTTAAACTTGTGAAAAATATTGCTGAAAGCAGATAAAACAACTGACAAAATGTGTAACCTGTGATATAATACTGCTTAAAGCATTAAACACTGCTGAAAAATTTTAAACTTGTGAAATAATATTGCTCATCATGTATATACTACACATTTTAAGTAGACTGTACATACTTAATGTTCTGGTCTATATTTTATTTTATTTTCATATTTTTATGCTTAAATTTCAATTTTTGGGTAAGACACTTATGCTTATGATGTACTTTCTTATATTTCTAACACTTTTTGAACTGGAGTAACTGTTAAAAAAACTATTTCAATTCTGATTCTGATATTTAATGACTTTTCAGACCCTGGCAACTCCTACTCCAAAAAGGCAATGAGCAACAAATTAAGCCTTTCTCCTTGAGTTTTGAATCTCCGACATAAAAGCATGTGTTGAGCTTACTCCTCACAACACGTTTTTATGTCAGCTGCTAAAGCCATAAGTTCATATCGTTTGTTTTCAAACAGAACACAAACTTGTTAAGGCTGCAGATTATTTCTACTTCAAAGTGTCGAATTTTAATAAATAAAGAGCAATTTGAAGTAATAAAAAGCTGAATTCAAATGTGATATATTTACAAACCTTGAGTAGAATCTCAAATCTCCATCATTCACAGTCAAAACAGTTACTTTTTGAACAATAACATTTTCAGTCTTCACAGATTGTGATGTTTTGTATTTGTTTTTTTCTTTTAAACTTTAAGGAAAGTTAGAATTTGGAAGTAAACAAATGTCATATTGAGGTGGAGATGAAGGACAGAGCGTTAGCGCATCATAATGAACCTGCAGCTCAGTCTATAAGGCAGCAGCTGTTCTATGTCATTTCATTTCCAATCTGTAGCAGAAGCGATCAGTACGACTTAAACACTGAGTCAAACTACTGAAACTATGCAACAGGAACAAGCCATGAACGACACTACCACTCAACAATCTGAGCCCTCACCTCAAAATCAGAGGCGTATTAGGAATATGCAGGAGAGGATCGATCACCTGGAGCTGGCGTTAGAGGCAGTAGACAAGAAATACATCAAGGAGAAAAAGCTCAAGGATGTTTACATCGAGCGAAGCAAACTGCAGCGGAGGGAGCTGGAGAAGCTGCACTACTACGATGAGGACGGGACCATCAGCAACCAAAAGATCTCCCAGCTGGTAAAGACAAGGATGAGGCACACGAATAAAAGGAATATAGAAGAAGATTACGAGGAGCTGCAGGTGGCTCACATGATCGAGCAGAAGGAGTTAAGGGAGAAGANACTGAGTCAAACTACTGAAACTATGCAACAGGAACAAGCCATGAACGACACTACCACTCAACAATCTGAGCCCTCACCTCAAAATCAGAGGCGTATTAGGAATATGCAGGAGAGGATCGATCACCTGGAGCTGGCGTTAGAGGCAGTAGACAAGAAATACATCAAGGAGAAAAAGCTCAAGGATGTTTACATCGAGCGAAGCAAACTGCAGCGGAGGGAGCTGGAGTTCGACGTGATGATGCTACTCCTGCCCTGGTAGTCGTTGGTTTTCTAGAGGGTCGACCATTTCTGTTCCTACTCCGTGTGCTTATTTTCCTTATATCTTCTTCTAATGCTCCTCGACGTCCACCGAGTGTACTAGCTCGTCTTCCTCAATTCCCTCTTCTACGTCGTTCTAGTTCTTTTCACGGTTTGAGAACTAGAAATGCTGAACCAGACCTCAGCTTCTTACGAAAACATCAACTGCAGGTATGAAGCTGAAGTCACTGCCCTCAGACAGAAGGCTGACTTCATCTCCACTGAACTGGAGAAGGAGAAGAAGTCTCATGACGACAGTGTACGGGAGTATCAGAGGGTCATCATGGAGCTGAGGGCTGAGAAAGACGCTTCCCAGCTCCAGATGGCTCAAGAGTACAACGTCCTACAGCAGCAGGCCTTCGAAAAGGAGCGGGAACTCTCGAAGGAGCTGGAAGAGCTGAAATTAGAAGTTGGCATCCAAAAGCTCGTTCAAGAGGAGGACGAGAAAGTGAGAGCGGCCCACGACACAAGCATGGAAAGTATCGCTGCTGAGCTACGGAGAGAGAAAGAAAAGAACAAGCTTCTCCAGGAGGAAAAGGAGAGTCTCACAGCTTCATACGAGGAGCTCACTCTGAAGTATGAAGCTGTGATGACCACCAACCAACAGCAGGCTGAAGCCATCCAGTCTGCTGAAGGTCAAATCCAAGAGTACCAGCAGGTCATTTCCTCCATGAAGACCAAGCAGGACGCCCTCAACATGGAGCTCAGAGCCGTCAAGGAAAGTGCTGTCAGGGTGGCCCGGGATCTTGGGAATCAGCTCAGCGTCCAGCTCNAGAGGCCATCCCTGAGACAACTACCATCCACGTTCAGGAGCACACAGAGGAGGAGTCAGAGGAGTCTATTCCTGAGGAGCCATCTGATGAACACCAGAAGGACCCCGAGGAGCAGATTGTGGAGAAGGACGAGTCATCAGTGTCAGACGAAGCAGGAGCTGTTGGAGGACTTCAGTCTGAGGAGGAGGAGGAGGCCGAAGTCTCAGGTAACAACACAAATCCTTCAGCCTGGAAATGTTTCAGACACGCTGTGGGGTTGAAGAAACCAAAGAGGTGGAAGAAGAAAAAAGAGATGGTGACCTCAACCCCAGAGCCCCTTCCCCCTGACTCTTACCCACCCTCCCCCACTGACTAAATCCCTTAACACCCCCACCCACCTACCCCCTCATTTGGGTTTCCCCCGGGTACTCCGGTTTTGCCCATGATTCTGATTTAACAGTAAGATTTTGGTGATCTGAGAAAAAAAATAAAAAAAATAACCAAAAAAAAAAAAGAAGCTCTATGGTGTGAAAATGAAGTGAAACACAAACAAACCGTTGGGTAAGTTCTTGGCACTTGTCGGCACATGCGGGGCCTGATTAAGCAGCCTGATGGACAAGTCATTTGGGCGGGAACAAATTGGAGGTTGGCATTAATGCACCAAAGTCACGGAGAGATGATGGCTGAACAGGGATGGGTGAGGGGGAGAAACAAGGCACCTGGAGACTAATTAGATACTAGAATATTTGCATTTTCAGTAAAAAAAAATGCGTTGAAATGCTGAAACTGAAGAAAGCTATCTGTGAAATCTGTGAAATCTCATTGCTCTAAGCAGTTAAAAAATCTGAAAAAAATGATGAACCTGTGGAATAATACTGCTTTAAGCAGTATAAGACTGCTGAAAATGTTAAACTTGTGAAATAATAGTGCTTAAAGCAGTAAACAGCTGCTAAAACAAATTAAACTTGTGAAATAATAGTGCTGAAAGCATATAAAAACTAAAAAAAAAGTTGAATCTGTGAAATGATACAGCTTAATGAAGTTATACACTGCTGAAAATGTTAAACTTGTGAAAAATATTGCTGAAAGCAGATAAAACAACTGACAAAATGTGTAACCTGTGTTTTAATACTGCTTAAAGCATTAAACACTGCTGAAAAATGTTAAACTTGTGAAAAATATTGCTGAAGGCAATGAAACAGCTGAAAAAATGTTGAACCTGTGATATTTTACTGCTAGAAGCAGTCAAATACAGCTAAAAATAATTAACCTTTGAAATGAAATTGCTGAAAAACGACTGACAACCTAGGTAATTTTAAATGTAAAGCAAAAAAAAATGGAGGGAGATATGTTGAAGAAAAGAGGTATGTGTGTGTGTGTGTGTGTGTGTGTGTGTGTGTGTATGTGTGTGTGTGTGTGTGTTCTGATTGGTCAGTGTAAGTGTAAGCAGCTGTGTGGTTTCCATTCCGTGCTGTTAAAGCTGATTTTTCTGCTGAAAAACCCAAAAGTTAGTGTTGTTTAAACTGAGATATCTCAAAAACTGTTGAAGATAACTAAAAGCTGAATACTAGTTGAACTGTGGAAAGATCTGTGAACATTTTAAACCTTGAATGAAGTCAGTGCGTGGAAGTATGCTGAAGTTGAAGCCTGTCAAAGTTGAAGCTGTTTAAGGCCCAACTGCTGAAAATCGCCATTGTTTCCAGATGGAGAAAAATTTGTGAAAAAAAGTTGAATATCTTAAAAAGTTTAACTGTTAAAACTGTGAAAAATACAAGCACACTTCTCCTGAAGATGCTGAATCTGCTGAAAGTTGAACCGTGAAAATCGGACAAACTGAGGAGGAGTTGAAAAGTGCCGAAAAACGTACAGAAGAATAAGTGGAGGAACTAGAAAATTTGCATTTCCTTGCAGAAAATGTGTTGAAATGCTGGAACTGAAGAAAGCTATCTGTGAAACCTGTTAAATCTCATTGCTCTAAGCAGTTATAAAAATCTGAAAAAAATGTTGAACCTGTTAAATAATACTGCTTTAAGCAGTGTAAGACTGCTGAAAATGTCAAACTTGTGAAATAAAACTGCTTAAAGCATTTAAATCTGAAATAAAATGTTGAACCTGTGGATAAATACTCAAAAAATGTGTAACCTGTTAAATATTACTGCTTAAAGCATTAAACACAGCTGAAAAATGTGAAACTTGTGAAAAAATATTGCTGAAGGCAATGACACAGCGGAAACTGCTTAACGTGTCATGAATTTGCTAAATGGAGTAAAACAGTTTAAAATTTTTAACCTGTGGAATAATACTGCTTTATAGCAGTCAAATACAGCTAAAAATGTTGAACCTGTGAAATAAATAGCTGAAAGGTGATTGGCAAAGGAGGAATTTTAAAAAATTTTGACGCTTAAAAAATGAAGGGAGGAATGAGAAATGTTGAAGAAGTGAGTGTGTGCGCGCCCGTGTGTGTGTGTGTGTGTGTGTGTGTGTGTGTGTGTGTGTGTGTGTTCTGATTGGTCAGTGTAAGCAGCTGTGTAGTTTCCATGGTGATGAAGATGAAGGGATAGAACACATTCTCTTCTGTCACAGAGAAAGCCTTGGCTCAACTTTGTTGGAGACCAGCTCTGAAACAGTTGTGTCCTGTGCCAAAACCGTGAGAGATATGACACAAATGACCCCACCATGGGCACCTCAAGGCTTCAGGGAATCTGCCAATGTGATTTTTATCCATGTGTGGGACCAAAAATGTGCCCGTCAAAGCGAGTAAAAAATGTGTTCAAAATGGGACAGAGCAGAGGTTCCTGATCAGGGATATGAATGGGAGTGAATGGGAGCAGGAGCAGGGTTCATCTGACAGTTGGTCCTAAATCTTTGAAAGGGTATAATCTTTCCCTTTGATGACACTTTTGTTAGAAGCAGAACAAAATTACCTTTGTTTTGATGTGTAATTTGTGTCTGTGGAGTGAAGTTCTTGTGGCCTTCAGACAGTTTGTTTGGGAGATTTCTAAGATTGTTTCCCACTCTAACTGCCAACATTCTGTGCTGTTAAAGCTGTTTTTTGCTGAAAAACCCAAAAGTTAGTGTTCTTTAAACTGAAATATCTCAAAAACTGTTGAAGATGACTAGCGTGGAAGTATGCTGAAGTTGAAGCCTGTCAAAGTTGAAGCTGTTTAAGGCCCAACTGCTGAAAATCGCCATTGTTTCCAGATGGAGAAAAATTTGTGAAAAATGTTGAATATCTTATAAAGTTTAAGTGTTAAAACTTTTTAAAATACAAGCACACTTCTCCTGAAGATGCTGAATCTGCTGAAAGTTGAACCGTGAAAATCGGACAAACTGAGGAGGAGTTGAAAAGTGCCGAAAAACGTACAGAAGAATAAGTGGAATAAAGTAGAAGATCAATATGTTGAAATGCTGAGTCAGCATTTCAACATAATAAAGTAGAAGATCAATATGTTGAAATGCTGAGTCAGCATTTCAACATAAAAATAGAAATACTCGAGACCAGTGCAGATTTTGTTATAAATGGTAAGTATTTGTAGTTTGTTAATTTAAGGTTTTAAAGGTACTGAGTGTTGATCATGTGATGTGTTGATAATAATCAGCTCATAACAGTATTTTTGGTACAAAATCCCATGATAAATGAAAAGATGATAATTAGTTGTTTTGTATTACACATGAAATTCTTTAAAAAAAAAATGAATTGTATATTAAGGAACTACAGGGCTGTCACTGGGTCACTGCTATGAGAATATTTCATAGTCTGTATAAAACATGGACGTAGTCTCCGTGACGTCACCTGTCTGTTCCTGAGAGGCATTTCTGAAGCCAATCGACGGGCGTGGACATCTTGAAAATGCAGCCAGACTCCGGTCAGGGGGTGGAGTTAAGGTGGAGCTCAGGCGGGCTGAACTATGATTGGACGATGAAACCACGCCCATTTAGCTCGAGGCTAGCAGGCCGAGACTACGATCAAGCTACATGCTACTGTAGCATGCTACATTTTCGGCAGCTAACTGAACCCTGCTGGCTGTGACCGCTGTGACCTTTTCTTTTTTCGACTGAAGCAAACCCTCAATATTGAAAGAAAACAAACAAAAAAAATGTTTATCAGTTACGATATATATCAATAACTAAAAATTAAATATTTTTGTCAACAGCTAATTTTTAAATGTAATTGCAGTAATAAGAATTTGATTTATTTATTTAGTATTTTATTTATAACTTTTATTTATTTATTTATTTCACAGGCTAGTTGATTGTGTTCTTCTTTGATTCTCTTTTTTTTTTATTCGTATATTTGTAAATATTTATTCATTCTCAATTCTAGGATTGGGCTTGCTCCTGGACCAGGGTAACCTCATTTCGTTCCATCCATGTTTAATGTGATGAATGACAATAAAATAACTGACACATCTGGATTATGTCGCGTCTACAGACACTAAATGCTCATTACTTGGAGAAATAACAGTCGTAATTTCAGAAACAAACATTTAATAGATACTTTTCAGTATCTACAGTAGTCATCAAACTGTCATTATGAAGTAAATTTTAAAATTAAAACCCTTTCTTAATGTTGGAATTTCATTGAGGAGTGATGTATTTAATTTGGCGCTGATATGGTTGGTATTGTTAGAGGATGTTCAGGTTGAATTGTGGCACTCTCACAACAAGAAGAAGGATAATTAAGAATATATGGCTGCTGAAAATGAGATGTTTAAGATAAATGAATTTACACACTTATTTTTTTTCTTTCAGTTGAACCCTTGTAGGACTGCAGAACAAGAAAAAAACAAAAACAAATGGCTACCTACAGTACGGCGGTGCCTGCACCTGTCACACACACACACACACCGTAAGTATCGATCTTGTGAACTTCACAAAAGTAAAATATTAACAAAAGATCAAGTTAGTGTCTGCTTCTATACGTATCATCCTAAAAGATCTGTCCAATTTTACACCTTTTTCAAACTAAGCTGTTTTATTTGAATAACATGTTTTTTTTACGAGGCACTAATAACACCCTTTCATTTTCTCTCCATAGAGACTGTGTGGATTATGGGTGACAGCTACGTCCGTCGTGGTGCCCAGAGAGCTGCAGAGACCACCAGGAGCAGTCTTGGGATTGAGGGGACCTGGATCTGCTGGTTTGGCTGGGGTGGACTTGGTTGGAGGGGCCTCCTTCCCTTCTTTGCCCACTCTGTGCGTGGGAGGACAGCGCCAGACGTCCTCTTTATCCACTGTGGGGGCAATGATGTGGGGGAGGTCGGCGGTGTGTGCCTGAAGAGGATGAAGAGGATGAAAGAGGACCTCCAGCAGCTCCGTGTCCTGCACCCGGACATGAAAATAACTTTGTCTGGCGTCACCCAGAGATGCCAGTGGAGAGCTCGTTGCAATCCAGCAAAGATGGAGAAGAGTGGAAAATGTATAAACAGTGTGATGGCTACATTTTTGAGGACCCTGATATTAGACATGACAGTCCAGGTTTGTTTTTGAGGGGTGGAGTTCATTTCACACCTAGTGGAAATGATATATTTTTAAAAGAAACTAGCTCAGTGTCTCAAAGACCACCTGCAAACGCAGTGACCTGTCTCTGCCTTTGAAGTTGGCCTATAGGATCATTTTATTTTACAAATAGTCCTCCTCTATCATGCCTAATGTTTAAAAAATATTGGTAGCCACAACACTGTTTTTTTTCTTCTCTTTTCCATCTTTCCCAAAATTATTTTCATGTCTGGGTGCCTTTTTCCCAAGACTGCTTCCCTGTCTCTGCATCTCTTCAAGTCCATGACGGGCGTAGCTCACAGTGACCTCTTTTGCTCCACCACCACTTCGGGAGGACGCTGAGCACTGACGAAGCTGCTGATGTCAAGAGCCTGGAGCATGAGGACGCATCTGCTGGTGTTTGGTCACCTGAGACTAAAAACTCTCGAAGTCCTACAAAGTTTTACCTGGAAAGCTCAAATTTCACCCAGATGTAGATGAGAAGGTGTAGAAGTGATGTGGTGGATGTTTTTATAATGTTTTGTGTTTGGCATGAAGCATCTTGAAGTTAATGATGTTCAGAAATTGGTTATAAAAACTTGATTTGTCCAGGTGGAGACGTGGAGACGCTGCCAGGTCTTGGCAGAGTTGCAGCCAACAACTCAGGACAAGAGGCCATCAGGGTGCGGGAGACCTTCTCGTCCTACTTCTCTGCAGAGGGAGCAGTCCAGTGGCAGGCCAACGTTTAGTGCATGATCACACCTCCAACGGCTCTTTTCAGAGCCACCCAAACACCCTAAAGAGCAAACTTCCTGTGGTATCACTACACAGTCTCAGAAATAAAATAAAATGAAAGCATGATTGTCAGCACATCATGTTTTATGTGTTATATATAGGCCTGTCACAATCAATAAATCATTTACTTAATGAATGAATGAAAACAAGTTCATTAATTTAGCCAGCCTTGATGTGCTGACAGGTATTTGTGTGTTTGTTTTCCTCCTCCTCTCTCTCTACCAAACACACTGGATGAGAGAAGAGAGTTCACTGTGTATTTGTCTGTTAAAATAGACCCATTTAAAGCTTAGACATCCCAATCTTAAAGGGAACCCCGACTGTAAGGACTGATAGGCATGAATATGCTTAAATGTTTGTCTCAAACTAGAATTTGTTGTTAAAAGACATAAGAGAAAAAAAAACATTGTAGCCCTCATCAAGAATCCGCTTGTGAACCATGACCATGTCAGGGGCATGTTTGCAGCTTGAAAGGCCAATTTCTCTTCAGTTGTGAGAGCATGTGTCATGCCATTGCCCAATACTGTGGTTTTGTCAATCTTGCTAGCTTTGGCAACATGTTGCTCTGTCAGATTTGTACAAAATCTCAGAACATTGTCTCTGATGGGATGCTTAGATGCACAGTGTGGAATGGCCCTGTGCAAAAGGAACTTGTTAATAACCTGACGGGGAATTCCTTTTGTGCCCTGTACCAGCTTTAGCAGATTGCCATTCACATTCTCAAAAACAAAGACAGAGTTTGGCCACAGTGGGCCCCAGAGATGCACTGACTTAGCCAGATGGCTTAGGAGATGGACATGAAAAGTCATAGCAGACTCTCCATACAGAATCTGAAACCTGAATGTGAACTCAAGAAGCATGGCTTCAGCTTTGTCAATCTCTGCAGGAGAGATTTCTTCTTGTAAAAGAGGGTATATGGCAGATACAAGAACTCTCATATGTTTCAGGTATTTGTTGTCCAACAACCCTTAAGACAGGGTAAGCTGTAGAACAGCAGCCAGTGACGCCACTCTGATGCTTTCCAGAGGGCTCTTTCAGAAAAGCCCCGTGGCATTCTTGTGATTATGTTAGGTGTCTGAAATACTTTCAGCCTCTCATCCAGAACTCTTAGAGCAGGGCTATTCAATTAGTATTAACTGAGGGCCGGACACGAAATACAGATACCAAATCAGGGGTCTGAGATATATTGCTTCAGATATGGGTAGCTATTTATTTAAGCAGCTGTATGAAGACAATTTGTAACAACATATTGGAAAGCGCTTACTATATTTTTAATGCACAACAGATTGCATTGCATCAGGACACAACATTAACAAGCCATGTCTACATTCAAATGGTCATATAACAGGAGCAAGTAGACTCAATCTTACCAACAAAGACATTTTTATAACAATAACACCACAAAGCATCATGACAAATTTTGCATCATCATCTTCTGGTGGCGAGCATCAGACTCCAGCGGGAAAGCGGTGTCGAAGTTGGCGTGAGTCGTTTTGAAATGTCTCCTCAAGTTGTATTCCTTGCACACCGATACACATTCGTTGCAAAGTAAACATACTGGCTTCATACAGACAAAAACAAACAGATACTTCTGAGTCCATTCGGCGTTAAATTGCCTGTTTTCTGAGTCCACTTTTCGTTTTTTTTTAAGTAGAAAGAGACATTATCAATGGCGCTAGCACAAATCTGGCGCTTCTGTCAAGAGTGTCGAGATGAGAGCTGCGCATGCGTCAATCGGGAAGGACCGTGGGAGATGAATGAATAAGGATACTTGCGCCACCATGTGGTCAGACCAGGGTAAGACAAGCAGATTGAGGGAAAGACGGCATGTCTGTCACATTATGCAGATATGCTTGTCTGCAATTAAAGAATAAATGAAACATACAGTGATTAAAGTGTAAGGGCCACTGAAACTAACGTCGCGGGCCGGACCCGGCCCCCGGGCCGCCAATTGAATAGCCCTGTCTTAGAGTGAATCCTAATACAACCCTTACCCCTAGTCTTTAGCCCTTCGCCTACATTTGCGCGTTCCCGAGAGGGGTAGTGGTGTCCAAGTGGCAACCTCCGGTCTGAAAAAATGAGACAACACTGAAGTGCTATAAAGCTGCTGTTCCTCAAGTGACCACTTGAGGCTGGCTCCAGAAGCACCGGAAGTCCTGTACAAGTGGACGGAAGAAAGGCAGTTTTCAGAGCTGAAATTAGCGTATTTAAAGCCTGGTACAAATCCAAACTTACAAACTCAAAATAAGTTCTTCCATTCTGAAAAGTTGCCACAATTTTAACCTCACTTTTTCTTTAATAAATTGGAGTAAACATGTTGTTTTTGGACTGGATAACTCCTTAGATATACAAAGTATTTCTGTTATCAGAGAATATGTGTTTGCACTCTGTCTTTATTAGTTTTATCACTCTGGGATTGCTACCAAAAAAAACAAAACAAACAAACACAAAAAGATCTGTACTCAAATGACTGACTGACTTATTGACTGAAATCTTGCTCATGCAACTTACTAGCAACAACTAACATCCTTTCTGACAAAATGTCATCGTCATACATTCTGACTGAAAATTAAAGGTTTATAAAACTAACAGATCTATCCTGTGTGTACAAGGGCAACAAAGAAGTCATAGTAAATCTGTGGCGGGAGGCAGCCCTCCATGAGATTAAATTAAACACCAAAGTAGAATTGTCCCACCTCAAGGGGAGTTGCTCTCCGTATGGTTTCCATCTCAATTCAACAAAACAAACAGAACTCAAGGTAATGAGATGATCCCCATCGCAGAACATTTATGGCTTCCCTACCAGGAAGAACTGGACAATCCGCCACTTCTTCTTGAAGTTGATATACAGGGAGGGGTAATAGTCAGGGCAAAAAAGATAGAGAAAGTGGAGGAGTGATTACAACATGATTTTTAATGAGGAGATTTTTAATAGGTTTATTTTTTACAAATTGTTTATTTTAATTTTCTTATATGTTCGTGTGATACGTTTTGTGTTAATTAATTTGATTAAATCATTAGTTCCTGCTTGAAAAAAAAAAAAACATGATTAGTTCCTGTACAAAAAAAAAAATTCTGATCACTTCATATTTGAAAAGAATAAATTACAGAAATCTTTAAAGTACAGCTATGTTGGTGTATGTTTTGTT
This sequence comes from Thalassoma bifasciatum, assembly GCA_008086565.1. NCBI lineage: Eukaryota > Metazoa > Chordata > Actinopteri > Labriformes > Labridae > Thalassoma > Thalassoma bifasciatum. The sequence continues at coordinate 141,746 of RPOG01001117.1, forward strand.
TCTATCCTTGTCACTATTTTGACAGAAGCAGAGAGTCAGATAAACAAGAAATTAGTGTAAGTAAGACAAAATAAGGTTTATTTCTTAAGGATTTTTTTTCCCAGCGGCTTACTACAGGAGACAGAGGAATACAACGCTAACCATGAATAATTAAATGACATATCACAAATGTGCACATATATACACTTGGTTCTTTTGAATATACTGTACAGTACATGAAATATAGCTCCAGGTTATCTACCACACACACACACGCGCGCAAACAGCAAGAGTGAGATGGTAACACTTTGTTGTTTCAGCCACTAACTGTATATAGAATGGACAGCGTGGCTCCGCCTGTCACCGTTCTACGATTTTGTAGCCAAAAAACCCCGTTTCTCTAGCCGCCATTGTGCAGCCAGAGTCTGCACAGTAGAGAATTTCCGGTGGAGCCAAGTAAAAAAGAGAAATAAAAATATTTATTTCTTCTTCTTCAGAGGGTTTAGTCTCCTTTTGGCTCTTTCCCAAAGTTTCTTATATCCCCGATAAAAACTACTCACGAACGGCAGCTGTCAACTATCATAAAACGAAACTTATATCGCAGTTTTTAACGTCCAATAACTAATGAGAAACTAACTTCTCAGGAAAAAAAACACCTGAACACCATGCAGCCATGACATCATCATACTACCTTAGCGTAAAGATGAGAGAAACGTTTCTACGAGGTATCATATCTGGAATACATGGGGAGGCGGGGCTTATGACCTATACTGCAGCCAGACACCAGGGGGCGGGGCATCTGCTGGAGGCTTCAGTTTGAGCCAAACGTTGTTACGTCCACTCATTATACAGTCTATGGTTTTAACGTGTTGGGTTTTTGGGGTTTTTTGGTCTTTGTTTTTAGGATGGCAAACCTGAAGTGTCAGAGTGGCACAGAAGGTCACAAAGTGGGAAGTCACGAAAGAAAAAGTGTTCCCGATAGAGATATTTTCAAACACAAGGGCAGCTGTTACGGATGGCAAGAGGATCTATAAATTTGTTATATATGAGGAATTGGCAGGGTACATACAGGAGGGGAAATTAATTTTGATTAAAAATTTTAGCACAGGAACCCACGGAAATAAAGATACACTATTGTGTAAAAAGAGTACCAAGATATACGACTGTAACCCCTTCAATGTCAGCCCACACTCGGAGGCTGAGGGGGCCTGCCTCCTGAATTCCCCATCAAAGGAGGTGGAGGTGAAAGATGTGGAGGGGGAGGTCAGCCCCCTCCTCACTATTCAGGGTTTTCTAGTGAGGGTAAGTTAGGTGTGTATGAAAATCTCTTATTGTTTATCATGTTTAATTGAGTGTCACCACTCATGCACATATAAACATACAGTGTTTAGCAAGTCCCAGTCCCTGATGATGATGCAGCAGAGGATGAGAGGGCCCAGTCAGGGAACTGTGTCGGAGCAAGGCTGGCTGCTCAGATTTCGCCTCCAGGGGCACTGCCAGACTTTCTTTGGGAACATGATTACATGTTAAGTACTGTGGATGTGGTCGTATCGTAAAAAAAATCAGACCGGATGTAAATAGGTTGTTTATATCACTTTTTATTTTCTTTTTTTATGTTCAAACTTATTTATTTTTTTCTACTTGTTGTGAATATTAGTTTGTTGTTGTGTTCTTTTTTTATGTTCAAACTTATTTAAATGTTTCTACTTGTTACTTTCGACGAATGAACACTGCAATTTTTGCACAGTTTATCATTTTATTCTGTCTATTTGTTAAAAAGGCTAGTTGATTGTGTTCTTCTTTTATTCTCTTTTTTATTGTATATTTGTCTACACTTATTTATTCTCATTTCTATGATTGGGCTTGCTCCGGGACCAGGGTAACCTCATTTCGTCCAACCCATGTTTTACATGGGTTGAATGACAATAAAACTCCTTGAATCCTTGTTGTAAATATTAGTTTGTTGCTGTGTTCTTTTTTATGTTCAAACGTATTAAAATGTTTCTACTTGTTGTAAATATTTGTTTGTTGCTGTGTTCTTTTTGTGTTCTGACATTTAAAGTTCACTGTAAATAGTTACTAGCATAATTGATTTGTTTAAATGAACAATAATTGCTTTCAGAATAAATTATTGACTGCACAGGTGTTTCTTTCAAATTTATTAACCAGCTTTTCAAACAGACTTAAATATCTTTCTGCTCGCTCTGCGGCTGCTCTCCCCCTCTGCTCCTCCCTCTGCCTCTTCCTCTGAGGCTGGATGCAACAACCAGGGGCGGACTGATGGAGCGCTGCATCCATGGCCTCGTACCACTGCCAGGGGGCAGCTGTCACACTCCCAGCCTCCACCCCTTTCCCTGTGGGTGGGTCCCTGAGCTCCTAAAATCAGGATGTTGAATAAAAATGTTGTGAAACTAGTAATTCAATGATTTTACAGTTCCAAATCCCAAGACTGTTGTGGTTTAATGTCTATCAAAAATGCCATTGGTCACCTAAAGCAAATCCTTGCCCACTGCCACTTTTTCCAATGAAGTGTCTAAAAGAAATTTTAGAAGTAGACTCACATGTTTTAATACAGAGCCACACAATGAGTAGTCGCCTTGTATTTGTCCTTTAAATTGTTCCACTTCTTTTTGGCCTGTTTGGCTGTTATGTTGAGGTCAGAAGTGGAAATAAAGTCCCTTATATTGAAGATAAACATAGATGTATCAAATATGGCCATCATACATAGAAACTGTGCAAATGTGGCTCAAATAACGTCCTCAGACAACAGGGAATTATACGAGCTTTCCAAATCAATACTCAGTCCCATTCACTGATGGCTGAGTTTCTCCTCCTGGTGAAGAGGCCCTCATTGGTGGCCGCCACTCAATGAGGGCTCAGGTTTCCTCAATTGTCCTTTTATTAAAATAGAGGCTAAATGTTCGTTTTGATGTTGAAATAAACACTGAAATAAGTATATGTAAGAAAATGTAGAATAAGACAAGTACAGAAAATAATGCATATTGAAAAAGGCCTAGAGTTTGTACCAGGCTTTAAATATGCTACTTTCAGCTCTGAAAACAGCCTTTTTTGCGTTCACTTGTACGTGACTTCCGGTACTTCCAGAGCCAGCCTCAAGCGGTCACTCCAGGAACAGCAGCTTTTTAGCACTTCTGTGTTGTCTCATTTTTCAAACCAGAGGTTGCGGCTTGGTCCAGAGTCACTGTCCTCTGCAGGTGTTCATGTACGTGTGTGTGTGTGTGTGTGTGTGTATGCCTACCAAGGCAGTGAACTCAGATAAGGATTCACAGGCAGCTGTATTCATGTGTGTGTGTAAGTGTGTGTGTTGGAGAGATTGAGAGTTCAGGCCCTGTGTGTGTGTAACTGGCCCTGCAGATGAACAGAGAGCAACTATCTCTTTCTGAGCATGAAAGAAAAAAAAGGGGTGGGGGGGTGGTGCTTGTGTCTGATTTTCAGCAAAGCTGTTAGGACTTCATAACACAACAAACGTGAAATGAGTATATAATTAATCATGTGTAAACACATATAATAAATCATGTGTAAAAATTACATGATGAATCTTGGGTAAAAAAGTTATATAAAGGTTGTTTGTAAAAAATAAAGTTGTTAGCTGTAAAATATGGCATCAAGTCATACATCCTGAGTGAGACAGGGTACTGTTTCAATCTCAAACCCCACCGTGGGGAAAGTGTGCCACTCGGGGACACAGTTGTCACTCTTCTTGACCGTTTAGCAGGTCATGGCTATAGGTTGTTCATGGACAATTACTATAACTCTGTTCCTCTTTGTGAACACCTCCTTGATTTGAAGACCCATGTCTGTGGCACACTCAGAGGGAACAGAGGTGAGCCATCAGTTTTTCGGGAGCTTGGAAATGCTGACCTCAGGAGGGAGGGAACACTAGTTGTGCGGTATGACAAAAAGGCCACAGAGAGAAGGTAAAAAAACAAAAGCCGTCTTGTACTGTTGAATACAACAATGCCATGAGTGGCATTGACAAATTAGACCAAAATATTGCCTACTACCCCTTTGTCAGAAAGTCTCACAAGTGGTCAAACAAATGTGTGACCTATGTATTTGAAATCAGCTCGTTCAATGCCTTTGTCCTGTACAGAGGTAAAACCCCAAATGCCAAATGCAGCACTCTGCTGTCATTCATTCAGAGTGTTGTAAAATCATGGACCAGCCAAGCACCAGTGAGACAGGTTGATGGTCAGGAAACTGATGTTGAAGCCCCTCTGACTAATAAAACCCAAAGAGCACCGTACAGCTCTGAACCCAGAAAGAGACTGGATGCTAGTATTGCAGCCCCACCCACTTGTCTCCATCCTGCCAACTGAAAAAAACAGCACCCAACCAGAAGGTGCAGAGTTTGTACCAGAAAGGGGTTGAGGAAGGAGACCTCATTCTTCTGCAAAGGCTGTGGTGTCCTGTTACATCCGGGCGAATGTTACACTCTCTATCATTCAAAGGCACATTATGATGCCTGATAAAAATAACAAAATCCAAGCCAATTGCAATAAATCAATCCTGACCCTAACCAATCCCAATCAGTTCCAATAAAAATCAGTAACAATCAGTTCTAATAACGATCAATCCCCATCAATCTTTTTCTATCCTAATTGCAATCAGTCGCTATCAGTCACTCATAGTTGACAAAATTGCCAAAAACTTGTTTGGTTCTTATGTTTTTGTTCATTTTTTGTGCTAGAATAATCAATATGGAAGGGTGTATAATTGAATAGGGCTAAACTAATACTTGGGTTGATTAGAATTGATTTTTGTAAATAGGTAAATTGGGCAAGAAATCGTTTTCTTTAGGTGATGTGTAAAGTTTTGGCGTATTTTTTGGGTAATGTTGGGATTCCTTCACACTCAAAATTGTTATTATTATTGTAATTGTTATTTATTTTGTCACTTTAAATACTGTATTTTTATTTGTAAATGAGAAAGTCAAAAATGGAAATACTGAATACGTTTTTTGTTCAAAAAGAATGTTTTTGATGAAAAAAAACGCAGTTTTTTGAGTTTTTGTCTGGACTGTTGTTCTTTCATGAAAAAAGCCGATGATAAAACGATGATAATTCAAAAAACTAAAGAAGATGGGGCGCGGAAGGCCTAGTGGATATGGCTGCGCACCATGAGGCTTGCCCTCGAGTGGGCGGCCCGGGTTCGAATCTGACCTGTGGCCTATTTCCCGCATGTCACTCCCCACTCTCTCTCTCCTTTCTGACGCTATCCACTGTCCTCCTCTATCTAATAAAGGCATAAAGGCCAAAAAAATAACTTAAAAAAATAAACAAAGAACTAAAGAAGATAAAATAAATATGTCTTCTGAATTTAAAAGCTGAGACTCTGTTTTTTTTTTTGTTTATCATCCACAGAAACCAAACATCATTTTCAATGGGCCTTCAAAGATTACTGAAAACAATCAAATGGTGCTGACTGGCAACTTATTATGAAACCTCTGGCGGGGAAAGAGTTAACAAAGTCTGTATCATAACCCGTACCAGAGCACCAATTCTGCTGGGGTGCACAACTGTAAGCGAAATGCAGTAATCCAACCTGCAAAAGCTTTACATTTGTAAAAGTAGCTATTCATACATGTCCACAGGTATAAATGATAACTATCTCATTTGTTTACTAATACCGAAATACCGCCCTTTTTTTAAAAGAAAAGTAGCTATTAACTTGCTCTACCTGCCGTGTTATCTCTGTCTCTGGGGCCTTTGGGAAACAGTGGGGAAAAGCATCTGGCCTGGAGCTGAAGAATTCTGAGATACCCGTCTCTTTGAGCTGCTTGAGCTGCATTTATGTCCTTTCAAGAAGCTTATAGCAGATAAAATAGTAAATTTCTACAGAAGGTGTAACGGGGCGTACCAACCAAAAGCGATAAAAATTGGTCGCGCGTCAACTTTACATACAAAGTCAATCTAAACCCACGAGTTGACGCTCCATAGCGGGCGCCGAGCGTTGAGCGATTCCAGCGAAAAATCGCTCGACGCTTGAGTTGAAATAATTGAACTTTTCCAGCGAGCGAGCGTTTAGACGCGCCGCGACAGCCAATCAGCGTGGATATCGTCACTGAGGAAGAGCGTTCCGGGGTTTCGGCGGACTTTTCATTGTCTTTACAAAAATGGAGGGACTTATCATCGCCGTTGCTGCTCACCCAGAGCTATACGCTGTGACCTGTCCTTTATATAAGGACATGCACATGAAGGATCGGGCCTGGGTGAGCATAAGCCAGGAGCTTGGAGAACCAAGTAAGGTTTTTTTTTCTCTCTGTTTTGCTCGTATTGCATCACTTTTTTCAGTCTGTTGCACTAGCATGCTAACATGGCTAGCTTTACTGACGTACCTTCACCTCTTGTTCATTCAACAAAGGCAGCTTAGAATTAATCGATCTGCGTGCATTATGTTTTCACAGTTGACAAGTGTAAAAAACAGTGGAAGAGCCTCAGGGACACGTACACAAAGGAGCGCAGAAAGCTCCCCAAGAGTGGGTCAGCAGCAGGGACAGGAAGAAAGTGGAGGTACCTGGGGGTCCTTTCTTTCCTCCACCCCTTTATTGCTCCACGAGCAACCAGTGGAAACATGGAGCAGGGGGTCGAGGAGGATAAAATTCATACATTTTTGTCATAAATGCAAAAGAAGAATTTCCTGAGGAGGAGGAGGAGCCTGCTGTCTCTTCCCCGGCCCCACCAGCTTCCCTGGCCCCACCAGCTTCCCCAACTCCCGGCCCTTCTTGCTCTGCCCCTGCTGCTGCCCCCACTTCATCTGCGACACCTCGGAGTGGTATGTGCATGACAAATTTTGGCCTTTTTTTCACATAAGGTGCACAGTTTTTGCATCATCACACACACAAATTGATTTTATGCATTGTGTTTCTTCGACATACAGGGAGGAAGAGAACCAGAAAAGTGCGGGAGGATGAGGACACCAATGAGGAGATCCAGAGGATGCTGCTCCAGGCTCTGCAGTCTCATCCTCCTGCACCACAGCCTCCCCGCTCCGAGGATCAATAATTCCTCGATAGCCTCGCTCCTTCCCTGGAGAGATTGGAGCCCCAAGTAAAGGCTCATGTGAAATTTCAAATTCACAAATTAATTTATGAAGCTGGCACAGTTGTGCTTAATCTGGACCCAGCCGAGTAGCTTATTAGCTCGTGGGGTACCAATCTCTGCAGGGAACGGGCTGGCTATCGAGGAATTGTGTACGTGTCCCTGAGGTTCTTCTGTTTTGTTTTGTTTTTTAATTATTTTTATGTATTAAAGAATTCATTTTTTTTAATGTAAATAAAATGTTATATTTAAATTAAATGTAATAAATATGTTAATTGTATTGCTTTTGCTGTCTTTTATCACATCTCTACAGACAAATATCAGACTAAAGATATATTATATAGGTAAATATGTTTATAAAAAAAGTGGCAGACACACTGCCATCTAATCAAAAGAATGTTTTTCAAAACTTATTAGCTATGTTATTGTATTTTATAAGTAAAAGATTATACACAAATTAATTACAACATAATAGGCCTGTCACAATGACAAATTCTGCTGGATGATAATTGTTCTACAAATTTTGCAGATAATATTGTTGTCTATATTATTTTTAAATTAATATAATGACAATATACAGCAATAAAGTTTAATTTTTCAAGATTGGAATGCAAGCTTTAAAATGGCTCTATTTTAGAAGACAACTACACAGAGTGAACTCTCTTCTCTCATCCAGTGTGTTTGGTAGAGAGAGGAGGAGGAGGAAGACAAACACGCAAATACCTGTCAACACATCAAGGCTGTGCTGACATTCATGCTTTCATTTCATTTTAGTTCTGGGACTGTGTAGTGATACTACAGGACGTTTGCTCTTTAGGATGTTTGGGTGGCTCTAAAAAGAGCCGTTGGAGGTGTGCTCATGCACTAAACGTTGGCCTGCCACTGGACTGCTCCCTCTGCAGAGAAGTAGGACGAGAAGGTCTCCTGCACCCTGACGGCCTCTCGCGGACTCAACAACCGACGTTGAGACGGTTCTGGACCTTCGCAGAGGTGCAGAGGTGGACCTGACTACGGGGAGTGACGTCCACGTCACCACCTGAAGGCGTCCTTCAACACCTCGTGCGTGCAACGGAACTGCGTGAAGAGACGTTGTAGACCGACCTGGAGGTCTTGTGCGGCCATGTCGGCGGTGACTCTACGGTCCTTACCGAAGGCACACTCAACCACCAGCCGTGCCCGTGACAGGCGGTAGTTGAATACCCTTCGGTCCCTGGCAAGGGTGCGCCCGGGGAATGGCCTCATGAGGTTTCTCCGGAGTGGAAAAGCCTCATCAGCCACAAAGACATGCGGCTGGGGTCCCCTGTGNTCAGTTCTTTCCAGCAGATGAAAGACAATAATAATGTACTAAATTTTGGGATTAGTCTAGTCAGTGATTAAAATTGTGCTCACATGAAACATGTTTAAATTTAAAGGGCTACTGCATTGTAATGACTTTGCACTGATTTAACACAATGGGAATCACACACACGGTTAATACGTATACCACACAATTGTACGCATAGAAATCCCTGGAAACAACTTGAAGTATATTTTTATTGATAACAAAGTCAATGTGATTTGTTTGTGCCAGTGTTCAAGAGCTTGGGAAAAATGGACCTGTGATTCACCAAACACACTAACAACATAATTGAATATGTACGTATTGAACTTAGCGGATGTCTTGATTGACACAGTTCTCAGTGGTACAGGTTGCTGTCCGGCTATGGCCCAGACAGGACATAGATCAGAGCATGGCTTATACCGTAGAGACGTGGGCCATCATTCAGAAAGCAATGACCCAATATACGGCCTGCCACCACAAACATGTCACTCTCCATTGGTGTCCAGCAGGTGGGTGGCACTATGTGTTGCTGCTCACCCTCAAAGAGTGGAGTCTTCACTCCTGAGATAAAAAGGCATTTGATCAGCAATTCAACCACTTAAAGAAAGACTCACATATTTGATAAAGAAGATATATGTTAACAAAACCCTAAAATCTGCAGCACCACGCATGGATATTGAAAGTTTTGTGAAAAGGGGAGTGTTGCATTAAGTCCACAAATTAAAATTTTTAAATCATGTTATTTGAAGTGTTGTCAAGGAGAACTAGTTATTCATCCACAAAACTTATCTGGAAAGGATGCTGAACACAAACCCTGAGCTGAACCCGTGTCCTGGCTGTCCTCCACCAACGGCACAACCTCTTGTGAGGTCAGCACACCTGTCCCACTGGATCCACCTATAGTCTCATTCTCACCCTGTGATTGACTTCAAAGAATGCAAATGAGGTTTGGTGGTTAGTAAAGTAGCATAATAATGGATACAGACACTTAAACCAGTGCCTCCTGTCAACAGCATTGGTATACATACTGTTTAATGCAGTGAAAAAGTTAAAAATGGTCATAATATTTTAGACAATCTGATCAAAAATGGTTCAGTTATGAGACAGTAGACAGACAATGGCAGGCCAGGTAAAGGACGTACTCGTACTATCTGCCCTGAATAGGGTATTATCAATAACTGTCATAATTAAAATTGACAGCTGCTAAAGAATCATCATCATTATGACCATTTTATGTTTTTCAATACCAAGCACAAGTCACATTGTGTTGCCTCATTGGTGAAAATGGAAACTCCTCTCCACAGAAAATGCATGCAGTCTGTGGTCCAAGGTCAGTCTGCACATCACTTGCTTCCTATGTACAAAGAAACATAACACCTCAGAACATAAAACATGCCCTTGAAAAATGATTTCAGATTGTTTCCAATAAGAATATGACAGTTATCTTGCTGCCAACAGCCTGTGTATTACAAGGGCCAGTTTTAAGATTTTGTCAAACATGATTATAATCATGAATATATATTTTGAAAATTATTTTTTTGTAAATATTTGGTTCATTAACACAACAAGACTTAGGAAAATTCCATGTACTGAAGCTATGACAAAGGCATTACAATATACTTAAAATAAAAGAGACACTACGCATGATCATTCAGACTTACATGGGAACCTTCAGGTCTGTGCAGAAAGCTCTCATGGCCCCCTCTCCCTTGTCTTTCACAATCTTGAGCAGCGTCTCCACCTACTCCGAAGACTGAAAACATTCAACGTCGAAAGGAAGATCCTCATCATGGTTTACCGCTCATTGATAGAATCCATTCTCACCTTCAACATCACATCCTGGTACAACCTTCTCTCCAGTAAACAAAAAACAAAACTTTCACGAATCACAGCTCAAGCCAGCAAGATAACCGGTTCAGCCCAAACTCCACTATCCCATCTGTATGAACGCTCTGTGATCAGGAAAGCCACCCTGATCACAGAGGACCGGTCCCATCCCCTCCATCAGTCCTTCAGTCTCCTNGTCTCCTCCCATCAGGCAGGAGATACAAGGTCCCACTGGCCAGGAAAACAGTATATAAAAAATCATTCATCCCAACGGCAATCACAGCCCTCAACAGCAAAAGTACCATAACCCAGTAGTTTTTTTTTTTTTTTTTACTCTGGTCTTTTAAAGTTATTGTTATGTATGTGTGTACAAGTATGATGGGGAATGTGTGAATGTGTGTCTTTGATGCAACTGAGGCCTGTCATAAGATGAATTTCTGTCACCTTTGTGTCAGACAATAAACTTCTATTCTATTCTATTCTATTCTATTCTCTCTACCCCCATGAACAATGAGTTCCACCGGGTGGCATTTGGGCGTAGCAGCTGGAGGGAACAGGAGTCTTCCACAACTTCAGCTGCTAGAGTGGATCTACCACATTTATTCCACAGTGCATGTCACTTGCTGAATGTTGAGCGATACACTTTTGTGTACGAATCGTCAGCAGTTGCTTTCGCAGTATCGACGGTAGAAATCAAGTTAAGCAGATGGCAAGCACAGCGTTAATGCTTTGGGAGCTCAAACTATGAGCCATCATCTATGCGCCCGAAAGAAAGAAGACGGTCTACATTCTCAGCACCATGCACAACGTAGTTCAGACTGAGAATACCATCAAAATGAAGCCAAACACCGTCACTCTTTACAACACCACTAAGTGCGGCGTGGACGTGATGGACCAGATGTTGCGGGAGTACACCGTCCGCACAGGAACACTGCGCTGGCCGGTCGCTGTGTTCTACAACATGATTGATATGGCAGCACTGAATGCACATGTGCTGTATCAGGCATGCACCGGGAGGCAGGAGAGACGGGTGGACTTCCTGGTGGGGCTTGCAAGAGAGTTGGCTGACTCTTATGTGGGTGCAAGGAAGGAACAAAAGGAACAATTGCTTCGGTAACAACTTTCCACTCCTAGCCCTGGGAAATGAGCCATGTGTCAGGTTAAAAATCAATGTAAGAACAATCATGCCACTCTGCGATGTGTTCACTGCTACAGATACACGTGTGGCAAATGCAGAAGGGAGATACCGTGGAAGTGCAAGGATTGTGAGTGATTGCTAAAATGTACTCATTTACTCACTGCAACTTTCTAACTGTGTACTGTAAAACATATGTACTGTGTACTTTTTTTTTTGTAGTTCGTATCAATAAATCTCAGCAACAAAGGAAAAATAACGTGTGTTGACCCCTTCCTTTCTGTTGATCCTTCCCACTGCATACACCACATTGTCCAGTTTATGTCCTGGTGTTTTGTCTTTGGGATGAACCAGTTGCTGTTTAAAAGTGTTGCCAATTCTCTTGATTTTCTCGAAAACTCCTGTGAGATTTTTCTTTTTTTAAGAAGTTTTTTGGGCTTTTCTGCCTTTAATTGGATAGAGGAGGACAGTGGATAGAGTATGAAAGGTGGTAGAGAGGGGAATAACATGCGGGAAACAGGCCACAGGTGGGAATCGAACCCAGGCCACCTGCTTGAGGGCGAACCTCATGGTGCGCTGCCATATCCATTAGGCCATCTGCGCCCCGTGAGATTTTTCTACACTTTTCAATGAGGTCCAGTTGGGAAAACCACAGATTCTCAGTGTTTTTTTTGAGATGTTTCTGTTCTTTTACTTTCTGTGTGTCTGGTGAGGATGTGGGAAGCCCAGTGTTTCAGGGTCTTCATAACTTCTACATTCTTCTACATATAGTAGATTTTGATTCAGCTCATTTGTTCTGCCCCCGCTGTCACCTAGTGAAACTGGTGAAAGACAGACAGTCAGGCCCCATCCACACGAAGACAGAACGGGGTCAAAACGCATATGTTTTTTTGCAGAATCTGCGTACCATCCATACGAAGACGGCGTTTTGTGGGTCTGTAAATGATCATTTCTGAAACCAGGTTCCAAAGTGGGAAGATTTAGAAACCCTGTATATGCAGCTCCGTGTAAACTGGCTCTCTGCAACTTTTCAGATACGCTGTTGTCATATTTTCACATCGTCATTAATACGCATGCGGCACTATGGCAACAACAACAACAACAATGGCGGTGTACTATGTAGCGTATGTGTTGATGAAGCTAGTGACCCTGCTATCCCTTTAGCAGCAAAATCTCCTTCTTCTCAACCACCACAGAGTTAAACAATCATAGAGGACACAGTACGGCACAACTTTTACCAAAAGTCTTCATGCCCACTGTTTTTTCTTCTGTTTCCGCTTGTTTCCCTCATATTGTTACAGCGCCCCTAGAGGTCTGGCAAGTGTTTTACAGCGTCTTCATGCGTATCGAGTGCATTCATATAGACGCACACATTTTCTGAGACGCCTTCATCTTTATGACGATCGTTTTGGAAACTGTTAAGTGTTTTGACTTCCTGTGGATGGGGCCTCAGTCAGCAGCCCGGACAAAGCAAATGAGTTCACAGCCCTCAGGTGTGCCTCCCTCCCCAAGCCACTTAGGCCCACCAAACCCCAGCAACCACGCTCCTCTCAGATTCGCCCCGTCCCCCATAACCTCTCTGGGTACACACCCCCAGCCTGCAACACAAGTTTCCTTGAAGTGGCTCAGCATGTCCCCTCCTGTGGTGCACCAGTGACATCCTTGTTTACATAACAACATGGACGTTCACAGGTGATCTAGGACATTAGCTTAAAGCCTTCCAGCCGATCGGCTGCCCCGTGGCCAATACAGGCCAAAAAAGCCAAATGGCTGCTCTGTGGCACTTCTAGTGTTAAGAGACTTATCATTGCACTAGTGTCTGCAAATGTCTGACCACTGAAAATAAAACCACAGAGTTTCATTGTTCTGCTGCATTTTAATCACTGAATGATTCTGCTGAGGACACTGAACACTCTCTATAATGACATTGACCCTTTTAGGAGCCTGGAGTAAGATAAATATTATTATCCAGGTTTCAGAGATGTGGGTGAAGACTTTGTCTTCTAAAACAGGTGTTGGTGCTGGACCCACATATGACTAATGCTGAAGCCATTATTAAGATGTTCACTTTTACAGTGATAAACTCTTTATTGATATTATACTAATACACTACGATAGCAAAAAAAAAACTGCAAGTCAAATATAGATACTTTTTATCAATTTGAAACTTGGAAATAAAGAGTTTTGTGCAGGACACAATTTTACTTGAAGCATATTTCAGTAATTCCAAAAAGATACTACCCCCCCAACTCTGACTGTTGTTTTTGTTCTTGTAAAAATAAATAACACAGCAAAGCAGAATAGTTTTTAAGATGCTTACATTACATAAAGAACACTTTACATGTTCCAATGAGGTTCAAGGTGATGTGGTCAGTTTGTGAAATTGTTAAATGTCATTTGATGGAACTAGCATTCTTCATTTTGCTACGCATAATTAATCCAAACAAAAGACAAGAAAGTAAAGCTACACAAATTAATCCAAACAAAAAGAAAAGAAAGTAAAGCTACACAAATTAATCCAAACAAAAAGAGAAGAAAGTAAAGCTACACAAATTAATCCAAACAAAAAGAAAATGATTTCAGTCATTTCATTTCAACTCATAAAAACAGGGTGAGGAGGACTTAATCGAGGTTTTGCTCTAATTCCCTCCAATAAGGGCTGGAGTAGCTAACATAGGAGCACACGCTAACTACACTAGCAGCCAGAAGGAGATAATCAAAATGTTAACAAAGGAACACACAAAGCAAACAAACACCGACTACCAGCACATTAATCCGTTCATTTTATTACTTTTGAATATTCAAATGAGCCTTGCAGATAGAACTAAATTATCACTGAGATGCCCACAGGATTTGACTTTCATGGAGGTCAAAATTTACTTAAACAAAAACACATCATTTGCCCAGCCACACAGCAAAATTTACCGTGTATGTTGTACTCTCTAGGTGAACATTTAACACTCATTTTGGTGCTGATACAACTCCAAGAGTCCAGTGGGTGACCATACCACACCATTTTTAGGGGTTTTCCGTGGTTCAGGGGTCTTTCTGTGCTTCTAACTCAGTTAAACAAATATTCTGAATTCCCCAGAAAAGAACACTTCACCTGGATATACTGAGAAATAGCCCAAAACACTCACAAACAGTTGCTTAATAAATAATGTATTTATCAATTTAAAGCAATTCTCCAAAACAATATGATCAATCACATACAAATATGACATGCTCTAGTCTTTAATGGTTATTGACTCAAGTTCTGTAACAACACAAGTATTCAGATGTTTAACAAAATAAGAAACAATCACCTTGTTGAATCTAATTTTCGGGCTCGCTTGTTACTTGTTGACTCTGTTACTTTAATATAAGGTGGGGGAGGACCCCCATTTCTACTGCATAATGTCTCATCCTAGGTCTCCTAATTCTAAGACATTTACCCATGAAAATAATGAAAAGAGGAGTCCAAATCAGCAGGAGAGTCCATCTAGCTTGAATCCAGAAAAAAGTTTATTCAAGTCTAGCCATCTCTAACAAAGCTTCTGGGTTGAAAGATTTGCAGCACGTTAAACATTCTGTACCAACTGATAACACTAAACAACATGAACAACGACTGAAAAGAAACCGCTTGCATTTCCTAAAACCTTTCCTAAACCTTCTAACAAAACTCTTAGTCTAAAAACCTCCATCCCCAAACACCTGTGAAGAAAAACCCCCCGTGTAAAAGAGCCCCTCTCCCTTAAGAACCCTGTGGACGTCCCTTCTCCAGTGGTGATTGGCTGTCATTTGGTGCAGCAGGGCCTTGTAGGGGGGACAGGATACCACCTGATCAATGAGGAGGGGTGCAGATAATATCTGGTATTACATCTTACAAGTTTGGGTCCATGAAGTCAAATGAACATCAGCAAATTGACAGTGTAAACCTGGAATTGAAGGAATTACTCAGGACCTGTTAGGATCTTCAGAATGTGTTCAAGTTTAACTATTACAGAGAACATTAAAATCATCAATGGCCAGAAATCTGTGGGTCAGCTCAGCTGCTGTGTGCTTTGAGTAGCCTGGACACAGGGAGCTCGTCTCCAGTTACCAGAGAACGACATTTTTGTTTATGGCCTTGTCTCCTCCTGGAGACAGCCTTCTGACAAACACGACAGCTGGCATCTATATGTAAGGATATCTGAGGATTTGCCCTCAGTCGGGTAAATTGCTTACTTTAATCAAAAAAATCCACAACAACCTCTCTTCAGTCTGACACTTACACCTTAGTTAGGAAAAGTGAGGTAGAGAACCATTCTTTAAAATAACCTCCCAATTATCAATTACGTAAAAATAGAAATAATGTCTCAAAATATTAAGAAAAAAGAGAGATAGCCTATTCTTCAATGTTTTGTTGTGGTGATATGGGCTTGCAGATCGTTGGAACCATTATCAGCCACAGAGACATAAGTTCCAGCTTTGCAGACTGTACATTCTGCCTCCTGTTTGTCACGACCCGGACGAGAACAGGGGAACTTTTTTCGCATGTCATCAGTGAAATGACATTTGCGTTTCGGCATTTTCTTTCTGTTGGAGTGTTCTCTGGCAGTGTGCCTACCTGCCTGTCAGCCTGCGAGTGAGTGAGTGAGTGAGAGTGGAGCGCTTCTGTACTGATTTGTGAATGAATGAATACATGTTCCGGGGTTCGGCTCAAACTCCACCTCTCAGAGCGTGTTTTTAAAGGAACCATTCAACGTGAATGATAAATACACTGTTCTGTGACGCGTTCAAGATAGGCAAGATCAAAAACCTGGACATTTGAAGGATTTTATAAACCCCGACCGGACAGGCTCTTAAAAGAGGACATGTCCGGGCAAAAGAGGACATATGGTCACCCTACCGAACACGGTCAAAAGAGTAAAATATATACTCCCTATGAAGAGTTGCGTGGTAACACTTCGAGAGTATAAGTGTACTTTACTACACATCAACTGCCAAAGTGTTAAAATCCCAGAGTTTTGATGACCAGAGTAAAGTTTTATACACTTTGGTGTCAATGGACTCAACGTACACTTCTCAGGCTGCAGTAGAAACTCTCTCTGGTGTTGTCTTTCAGTTCAATGCTGGTGAAGAGTTTTTAAAGAGTTCATTTTAGTTTGAAGGACTCCCTGAGAGTCCAACTGCTGATTGAAACTTTACCAGACACATGTGAGTTAAGGTTTTGATTTGTCATTAGGTTGCTGCGCCTTCTCATTGGTTAAATAATAATTCATTTTATTTAAAGGCGCCTTTCAGGTCACCCAAGGACGCCGCACAGAACAGATTTAAAAACACACTCCAAAATTCAAAATTTAAAAGTTTAAAAGAAATACAGAGTTTAAAAACAGTCATAGTGAGTAAGCTTGGCGGCAAAGATGGGTTTTGAGGTGGGATCTGAAAGAAGTTAAAGAGTCAATGTCACGGATATTGGGTGGGAGGGATTTCCAGAGACGTGGGGCAACTGTAGGCCCTGGACCCCATGGTGGTCAGGCGGGCTGGGGGGATGTTGAGGCTGAGGAAGGATGAAGACCTGAGGGTTCGGTTTGGTTTGTTGATGAGGAGGAGATTGGTTGCATGCCTGGGTTCTCTCCAGGTACTCCAGCTTCCTCCCACAGATCAAAAACATGCCTACGTTCGGTTAATTGATTATTCTAAATTGCCCGTAGGTGTGAGTGTGTGTGTGAATGGTTGTTTTTGTGTTAGCCCTGCGATTGACTGGCGACCAATCCAGGGTGTTCCCCGCCTCTCGCCCAATGACAGCTGGGATAGGCTCCAGCCACCTGCGACCCTGATTAGCAGGATAGACGGTTTAGAAAATGGATGGATGGATGACCACAATATTAGATTACATTAATTCTATGTTTTTTGATGAGAATTTACTTTATTCTTACCTGTTTAACTGTAATTTTAAACACAATTTTGTGATGCAATTGTTTTACTTAGATAAACTTTGTTGTGTAAATGTTAAATAAATAATAACCATGATTATTACAATTTTTTAAAGAAATCCAAAGGCTACGATTTACTGTTAAAACGGGCACAAATCTGTCTGCATAGCCTTCAGTGTCTCTCCACTTCAATCTCACGGACCGTCTAACATGAGTGTTGTTGTGTTGTAGTCGTGCTTATTTATTCCAGAAGATTGCCATAATTTGACTATAACCAAATTCCCCCGAATGATAAACAGCACTAGTGCTGTGTATTGTGGGGAACAGTCTTCCTGGTAGACTGGTCTGCTGCATACTGAGAACTTTTCCTGGGTCAGTAGGACATCCAGAAATTTTTAGTATACTAAAAGATCTCACAAGCTTTCACAAACTGTCTACTACACTCTTAACCCAAATTAGTTGGCTTTACTAGAAAATTGCGTGGAAACCCGTTGCCTTATACCACTTTAGCTTTTACACAACCTGATACTAAAGAGGTTCAGTTGTTTAAAAACAGAACCTTCATTTTTTGCAGTAGTCATAATAAGTTCATATTAGTAGCCTTTACTCAAAATCATTTGTTCACATCAATGGCACTAGTTATTTGTCCTCATCATTTGTTACAAGTCATGATTCTACACCGCAAAGAAAATCCTTTTGTTTTTATGGTAAAAAACTGGCAGCTGTGGTTCCAGGGGAATTTTGTAAAATATACAGTAAAATTGTAAACAACTTTACAGAACAACTTGTCAATTTATGGTTAGACATGTTATTATTTACTGAAAATTACATTTGACCTTGTCACCATGAGTGAGGAGGACACACAGTGGATATGAAACCCTGCTGTACATGGATTGATCACATAGGTAACACGGGCTATCTTTGCCTTGGTAAATACAGGCTGTCTATGCTCCATGACATAGAAATACTGTCTATGGCATAGACTGGATGTCAAAGGGAACAATAAATAACAGTATTTTCTTATGTAAAATTCTTGATGATAATTCCTGTGAATATTTTGTTTTAGCTTTGAGTTGAAGAAGAAGATTTTACAGTTCATGTTTGACATTTGTGGCTGTCCATGGATTACAGTACATGACTGTAAATGATGGTGAAATGCAAGCAGGGGATGTCAGTCTACACCCCAGAGTATAGACAGCCACCAACACCCCAGGGCAGAAACAGCTTGTCTCACCTGCATGATCCCCCCCCAGCACAGCAGTGTCTTATGTCCACTGTGTGCCCTCCTCACTCATGGTTACAAGGTTTGATAAGGGATTAGGTTTAATTCCAATTATATCTACTCATTTTTTCAGTGCTTTCTACACATTGTCTCTATAGCCCCTCCCCTTCTTCCAGAACTCAATATACTGAGTTAACTCTGCTGAACATGATTAGTGCATTGCACCTTTCTACTGATAAACACAAACAACTAATTTGATTTAGTAATGACAACGTCTTTTTACAAAACATGAGATGTTATGTAATGACTACAAAAAATTTTAAGTTGTAACAAAATCCGGGTTCACATTGTACATACAGAGTTTCTGCCAAATCAGTAGGAACTGTGAGTGTAGTTGTTGGTATGGAAAACAGCCGCAGTGTCAAGTCATCACATCAAGGGTGAATTCCAATTCCTGTCTTAACCCTCAATCTTAACCCTCAATCTCAAAATGCGCACTCCCGCGAAGTGTAAGTGCTGTCCCGATTCTCAGAACGTTAAAGTTGAGGGGTAAGACTGAGGCTGTATCTCCCTCAATACTGAGATTCTCCGACACCACCCTTGGGACTAAGGGACATCCAGAATGCATTGCGTATTTTCAGTAAATAAACATGGCGTCCAATGCGGCAGAGAAGGCGAGCTACAAATATAGTATTTTCTTTGTTAATGGAGATATAAATATTACGAAAACCATTGTATTATCTTAGTTTAGACCCATTTTATGGATTATTTACCTCGTTGTCGCATAACATCTAATTTTATTTTACGATCTTTTGTCAATAGCGTCCGGTGCGGACAAGTCATGTTGCTATCGTTTAAGTTCGTAAATGTTACAAAATGGTCATTTTTCTCCATGGTAATGTATTGTTTTATCAAGATAACAGCCTATATAACATGCTTGTGCTGATAATGGTATAAGATGACCGGGCTGATGTCATCTCCTGTAGCTGCAGAGTTATGTAACGATAGTTATAGCTGGTGTTTACCTTTCAATAAACTATGGTATGCTGTGACAGCTGAATATGTCCGTGGTTGTGTTACTTATACAGATATTTTTTTGATAACGCTAACCGAAGGAATAACTGACAGACAGTCCACAACAATTTCATTTGCATTTAAGGGGTGTCCCATTTCTAAGTCACAAGATAGCCCTTAACACTTGGTTTTGAGGGCTACTAAGATTGAGGGTTGAGCTTGAGGGTTAAGATTGAGGGTTAAGAAAGGAATTGGAATTGGGCCCAATACAGAGGTCTGACACTGACTGACCTTGGTAACACATTTGGGTAAATGAAAATACAAAGTCAAATTGTGAGGACATCAAGGTGATAATTTGGCTTCATTGGTGGGGTTCATTTGATAATCAAAAAATCAAATAAAATAAAATGAGCAGACTTATGTTCAGGCAGCTGGTCCTGGTCTTTATGGTTCTGCACAGTCCTTGGAGGAGCACCAGGATGGAGAGGATCTTTCTGTGTCTGTTGTGTCTCTCAGGTCAGAAAACTTTATTTTGTTCATTTTTGTGTATAATGATAAATAGTTGTGTATAATGCTTGATTCCTTAACTAATCAAGGGGTTAGAGGGGTTACACTCCTTATATATGTCTGTATCTAAATAACTTTTTGTATCGATTCAGGACTTGATTTAAAAATAACTACTATAATTAATCAGAGGCTTTGTAATTAATTACTCAAAATTAATCATATTTTAATCGCATATATTTGACCCAAGATCATTTTCAAAAATGGTAGACAGGTGAATCATTCAAAGGCATCTCCACGCAGGATTTGTCCAGTGCCTTTTCTTACCCACAGTCCTAAAACATGATTAAGTTTATTGTTAAAGCTTTGAGGTTTAACAGCTTACCCCCAATTCACACGTTCACACGTAAAAGCGTCCACGCCGTAGCCTCCAATGGTTGTGGCTGCTTTTACGCTTAAGTCTATTTTTTGCCGACGGCACAGCATAAACATGTCAATCTCTGCAGAGCAAGTCGTGCCAAACAGGAAACCAGACATTTCATCAAAAGGAACTTGCCCCTCACGTTCACAAGTTGAATCGACATAGACAAAAATTGTGATGACATGTTGATCACTTGAGTTCCTGAGCCACAATTTTATGTTGGTTTTTGATTGAATATTTTGAGTTTTGAATTTTGAATATGTGGCAAAGTTGTGAAAAACACAAACACAGCAAGTGACAATTTTACACTCAGTTTTTTTTTGGCAATATGTGTGGCAGTGCCATGTTTAAAGCACTTTTGTTAAAAGTCAACACTGAGTTCATGACAAGGTTATGCTGAAATCTAACAGTGTGTGTGGCAGTGCCATGTTTATGAAAGCACTATGTTGGACATCAGTATATGACAGGTTTGTTAAATTTGTGTTTGTACTGCAGTGAATTTGTGACAATCACCCATATACAAGAGAAACATACTGAGGAAAGGTGTCCAAATAATTGATTTTGTTTTTTTTATTGTTCCATAAATATCATCTAAGTAACTATGTGTAATGGTGGAAGTATCGGTATCAGTATGAGTGCTTACTCTAACACAACTAGTTTTGGGAAAACGTGGTATTGGTGCATTAGAACATATTCATTCATTTAAGTATCTGTGTCCTCCTCACAGGCTGGAGCGTCTCCTCCAGTTTTCCCCGTCAGTACCATTATGTCAATGATCCCATGACCTGGACTGAAGCTCAGACCTACTGCAGAGAGAAATACACCGACCTGGCCACTGTTGAAACCACTGAAGAAATGGACCAACTGATGTCCTCAGTGCCTCCAGAACATCAAAACGGCTTTGTCTGGTTTGGAATGTACAGTAGAATTCAATGGAAATGGTCAGACGGCTCCAACTGGAGTAACTCTGACTATACAAGCTGGATAAGTACATACCGTGAACCAAACTTTGATACAGGTGATCATCTCTGTGTAATTCTAAATTATTTTGGCCAATGGTTGGATGGAATATGCCCTGAAGGATTACCTTCCATCTGTTACAGAGGTAAGAGAATTTTTAAAAAGGGGGCGTGTCCAGCTTCTTTTAACTGAGCTGGCTGATAATAGTAATAGTAGTGATGGGAAAAGAAGTCCTCTTCAGTGAACTGACTCAGCAGGTTCAGTAAAGGAATTTATTCAAAATAATTCACAGAATTGTTTTGTACTTCCCTGTAGCGCTGATTTCAAAATCAGAGTTTAAAAAGCTGAAACACAGCTGAATGTTTAGTTCTGCTCCAGATGTTACTAAGAGCAGCCATTGGTAAATAATAAGCTAATGAACTGAGAATTTATCTGTATAAAGCCACAGTTTGCAAACTGAAAGCTCATAAAGCAATGACATAAATTTGCCTCGACGGTTCTGTTTAGTACGTTTAGTTCACAGATCACTCACCCACTGGCTGAGAGGAAGAGAGAGACTTGGAGTCATTCACTGAACATTAAGGGCCTGATCTACTAACGGGGTGTACCCACCAAAAGCGATTTTAGTCGCACGACAAGTGAAATCGCGTCGCTCTGAACGCGCGAGTTTTGTCGCTGGTACAAATATGCCAAAATCGCTCGACGCTTGACGCTTGACGCTCGCGTCATCGTTGCAGGAAGAAGCCGCCTGACGACGGCAGGTTCAAGCGGTACTTCCTCCAACAGCTTTTTTCAGAGCCACCCAAACATCCTAAAGAGCAAACGTCCTGCAGTATCACTACACAGTCCCATAAATAAAATTAAATGAAAGCATGAATATCAGCACATCATGTTTTATGTATGCATAGCAGATGTTTTACAATTTAGGCCTGTCACAATCAATAAATAATTTAATGAATGAATGAAAACAAGCTCATTAATTTAGCCAGCCTTGATGATTTGACAGGTATGTGTGTGTTTGTTTTCCTCCTCCTCCTCCTATCTCTCCCAAACACACTGGATGAGAGAAGAGAGTCTGTGTAGTTGTCTTCTAAAATAGAGCTATTTTAAAGCTTAGACATTCCAATCTTGAAAAGTTAAACTTTATTGCTATATATTATCATTATATTAATTTAAAAATAATATAGACAACAATATTATCTGCAAAATTTGTAGAACTATTATCATCCAGCAGAATTTGTCATTGTGACAGGCCTATTAGGTTATAATTAATTTTTAAAAGTGTATAATCTTTTACTTATAAAACACAATAACATAGCTAATTAGTTTTCAAAAACATTCTTTTGATTAGATGGCAGTGTGTCTGCCACATTTTTTTATAATCATATTTACCTATATAATATATCTTTAGTATGATATTTGTCTGTAGAGATGTGATAAAAGACAGCAAAAGCAATACAATTAACATATTTAATACATTTAATTTTTACATAGAAATATAACATTTTATTTACATTAAAAAATTAAATTCTTTAATAAATAAAAATAATTTAAAAACAAAACAAAACAGAAGAACCTCAGGGACACGTACACAATTCCTCCATAGCCAGCCCGTTCCCTGCAGAGATTGGTACCCCACGAGCTAATAAGCTACTGGACTGGGTCCAGATTAAGCACAACTGTGCCAGCTTCATAAATTTATTTGTGAATTTGAAATTTCACATGAGCCTTTACTTGGGGCTCCAATCTCTCCAGGGAAGGAGCGAGGCTATCGAGGAATAATTGATCCTCAGAGCAGGGAGGCTGTGGTGCAGGAGGATGAGACTGGCTCCAAAGAGCCTGGAGCAGCAACCTCTGGATCTCCTCATTGGCGTCCTCATCCTCCCGCACTCTTCTGGTTCTCTTCCTCCCTGTATGTCGAAGAAACACAATGCATAAAATCAATGTGTGAGTGTGATGATGCAAAATCTGTGCACCTCATGTGAAAAAAAGGCCAAAATCTGTCATGTACATACCACTCCGAGGTGTCACCAGTGAGGGTGGGGCAGCAGCAGGGGCAGACGAAGAAAGGCCGGGAGTTGGGGAAGCTGGTGGGGCCGGGGAAGAGACAGCAGGCTCGTCCTCCTCCTCAGGAAATTCTTCTTTTGCATTTATGACAAAAATGTATGAATTTTGCAAACAAAAAAATACACTTGAATCAAACAGTTCAGCCACAGTAATACCAGTAAAACCAAGTTTCCACAACACTTTTTGAACTGTTGATTAGTTGAGGCTGTGAAAAATAAATACATTTGCTGAGTCTGACAGCAGGCATCCTCCTACATGATGATGTATTTTTCTAAACAAACCTCTCTGAGATGAGCCTGCTGTCTCCTTCCACCGACTCCCTACTCTGGGGGGTCCAATCCTCCTCGACCCCCTGCTCCATGTTTCCACTGGTTGCTCGTGGAGCAATAAAGGGGTCGAGGAAAGAAATGACCCCAGGTACCTCCACTTTCTTCCTGTCCCTGCTGCTGACCCACTCTTGGGGAGCTTTCTGCGCTCCTTTGTGCACATGTCCCTGAGGCTCTTCCAATGTTTTTTACACTTTTTAACGGTAAAACCATAACGCACGTAGATCGATTAACTCTAAGCTGCCTTTGTTGAATGAACGAGAGAGGTGACGTTATGTCAGTAAAGCTAGCCATGTTAGCATGCTAGTGCAACAGACTGAAAACAGTGATGCAATACGAGCAAAACAGAGAAAAAAAAAACTTACTTGGTTCTCCAAACTCCTGGCTTATGCTCACCCAGACCCGATCCTTCATGTGCATGTCCTTATATAAAGGACAGGTCACATCGTATAGCTCTGGGTGAGCAGCAACAGCGATGATAAGTCCCTCCATTTTTGTAAAGACAATGAAAAGTCCGCCGAAACCCCGGAACGCTCCGCCTCAGTGACGATCTCCACGCTGATTGGCTGTAGCGGCGCGACAAAACGCTCGATCGCTTGACGCTTGACGCTCGACGCTCGCGATGGAGCGTCAAATCGCGGGTTTAGATTGACTTTGTATGGAACTTTGTCGCTTTTGGTGGGTACGCACCGTAATGGTTTTCGTGTACAGAAACACCTGCAAACTCAATTGCATGCACAAAGCTGATCTACTAACAGGGTACAGACGTGGACTGCGTCTCTCGTGTGAGCAAAACAGCATGCGCTATCCATTTAACGTGTCTGCCTTCATGAACATGCAGAGTGCATGCAGGACCATCACTAGCTGTAAATGGATACATTACATAGCTCACACAGGCTGTCCTTGCTCTGGTACAGACTGGTTGCCTACGCCTCCTGGCCTTGACGTCAACAGACGCCGCATCTGACCATCAGTTCCTATGGTTATGTACTATAAAGAAGGTATCTCGAGAAGTTAATCTCGGAAGTTAAGTTTCTTCCACTAAAATGAAACTAAAACATTAACAAATGATTAACACCGACGGGTAGTACATGCAAAAGCTCCAAACAGTGCATGACTGTAAATAATTGAAAAATGGTAGCAGGGGATGTCGGACTACGCCGCAAAACAGACAGCCAGGCTACACCCTGGAGCTTAAACAGCCAGTTGGTGCCACAGAGCAAAGACAGCATGTCTGCCCCGCAGAACGTAGACAGCTGGTCTATGCCATGGAGAGAAGATGGTTTGTGCTTCATGTGTGATACAGCATTGGTACAGCATGTACAGCAGGACATGTCCACTGTGTGCCCTCATCACTCATGGTTACAAGGTCAAATGTAATTTTACCTTGTAACAGCAAAACAAAGTGTTCAGAGTCAGCCAACCAGGAAACTTCCCTCCAACTCTGTGCGGGGACAGTACTCTATAATGACACAATTTTGTCCAAATAGTTTTCAAATAACACCTGATTTATAGAGGACGAAAGGGTTTGAGACTGACGTCCCTGTGTTGTCCTAGGTCTTATAAAAATATAGTCATCTAAAAACTCAACCGGACTACGAGTCTTCTTGACGTCCCTCTTGATGCAAGACTTGGTCACAGTGAAGAGCAACGCAGAGAACCAGAAGCTCAAGAGCATGATACCAACAAGCAGCTGGATTGGTTTGCACAGAGATCCTAACATTTTCTGGTCCGATGGGAGTAGATCCTCATTCCAGTTTTGGCGTCTCAGTCTAAAACCATTGGGCTCCATGACTGTGGTATGTGGAACTGCATATCTGCCAGATTCAGGAAAATGGGACTCGAGGCCCTGTGAAGAAACATTCCCATTTGTCTGCTACAGTTCAAGTAAGTGACCAACAGTCCTTCAGGAGAAAAGAGAGATTGAAGCATCACAGTAGAATTACTAAACTGTTCTTAAAACATTCATGTAGTCAGTGATTCTAAGTGTTTCAGAGTTTGGTGTCTTCTCATGAGCACAAACAGGATGAGCAGTACTGATAATAGATGCATGGATGGATGGATGTCATGTTTTCTTTGTTTCTGCACCACCTAGTTTCGTACACTATTTCGACTCCTACTTCGGTCTGCTGGGGAGACACCTAGACTTGGTGGCTGCAGTGAAAGCAGGCCTCCTGAGAGAGGTGAGACTCCAAAATCCTTTCATGAGCTGGTCACATTTCATCCATTCATGTGTTGGTTTGACTGTTTTTATCCAGTTTTTCTTCAAGCTACACCACAAACTAACGCAAGCTTCCAACAAACGCTGCAGGGTTCAGTAAATCTTTTAACTTTGTCTAACTATGTGTTTCCCAGCTCCAGGACCGGCTGAAGGAGAGTGGACTGAGTGGAGTCACTCTGAAGTGGAGAGAGCAGCCTGATGACAAAGTTTTCCACAAGGAGGGAGAAAGTTCTCAGGAGAAAGAGGGAGAGAAGTGTGAACTGCAAAACTGAACTGTAAAGTGGTTTCTCCTTGGTGAGTCTTATTAATAGAACTTCTTTGTGCACTAGATGGCAGCAACTGTGGTCATTAAACTTGTAGAACTTCATCGCACTAATGAAGGGTCAGACTTCAGTCTTAATTCTTGCTTGTTTTGCTCCTGAATTTGAAAAAAGTGTCTGTTAAATGAAATGGTAGAATCGTAGAATTGCTTTAAGTCCAGCTTGTTTCAGCAAATATCTGCCTCCAGCATCCTGAGCATGTTTCATGTTTCACAGACACAGAGAGACACAGACTCTCCAGACTCAGCTGTTAGTCCTCTCTACATGAACTCACTTCACCATGTGTGTGTCTGACCTGGCTGCACATTTAAAGAGATGAGAACTGGGACAAGGAAGGGCTTTGATAATAATCCCAAACTTGGTTAAATGTTCTTATTAGCAGATCAGAGTGTGGCTACATGTGATAAGAAGAGTTTTAGCTGTGATTTCATAAGGGTATGTTGGCATGTTCATGTTTTTATCTGAATGTTTCGTTCATGTTTTCATAGTTTAAGGAAGATGAAATGTGAATCAAAACATTTTGTCACTTACTGATTAAACTGACCTCTGTTTCTTTCTCCTTGTGCCTCTTTTTTAATAGCCTCTGTTTATTTGGTGTCCCACATATTCTAAATGCATACTTCATAAATTAATAAGAAATGATTGAAAGCGTTCTGTATTCTATAGAGCAGTTTAATCACATGATAGAGTTGATTTTAAGAGACTGGTCTGAGCACTCGTCTTCTTATAAGTAAACATTCAAATGTGAAACTTTCTGGTATTTCACTTTGTCATCAGAAAGTTTGTTTTTGCACCGGGCTAAAACTTAATTTTTTAACAGCATTAGCTCAGGAAAAGGGAAAATTAGCAATGAATTAAGAACATAAAAGCCTGGTTAACAATCTTCTTTTAATGTGCCTGTGTTTCTCCACAATACTCCTCAAAAACACATGAGGGCAGTGTTGTCTGCGTGATCATCAGGTCACCTGTTTCATTTGTACTTTGACGTAGACAATGTCACACCAAACCAAAAAAAAAAAGTTGTCAACTAGTTTTAACTAAACAAATAGGTACGAACCTCCTATTGGATAATTACTGCATGGGTGATTATTTTTCAGCTGGAAACAAGTTATTTAAGCCCAGATGATGCAATGATTAATTTCTCATTTTTTAAACAACTGTAGCAGCATAGAATTAAGGCTGTTTGTCTGTAACTCAGGTAGGTTGTGTTCAATTAATGGGGCGTCTCTGTGGGCCAATCGTGGCAAAGGGGAGAGAACTTAAGTTGGGGTCCTCCCTCTGCTCTCGTTGGCGTCCGGGTTGCGCTGTGTGAGGGCGACCGCGTGCTCTAAGTTGTGTGCTCCGGTCTTGTGCGTCTCTGCTCCGGTTTGTGGTGGTGAGTTTCCTCTCCGTCTCCCTCTCTCTGCGTTTAACGGAGCATGCTCAGTTGGCTAAAGCTAGTGTGATCGCAGGTGGACACTTGTTGCCGTTGTCTCTCTCTCTCTCTCTCTCCCTCCTCTTGTGCGTGTGTGTGTGTGTGCGCGCTCGCCGCTTCTACTGTGGGGGTAGGTGAAGTTTTATAATGTAGGTCGAGGCCGCATCGTTGTCAGCTTTCACCTGTGCTAACGCTACTGTCTGATAGGTGAAACCGTGACGTCACCACCAGCTGACAGGACCGCTGCTGCTTTGTGGGGGGCTGCTCCACTGCTGCTTTGTGGGGGGCTGCTCCACTGCTGCTTTGTAGGGGCTGCTCTACTCTGCTTAGAGGAGCTGCGCTTCTCTGCGAACATCTACTCTGCTTTGTGTGGGGCTGCTCTGTTGTGTTTACTCCGCTTTGTGTGGGGCTGCTCTACTCTGCTGTGGTCTGTGAATGGTGTCGTGGGGGCCATTTGTTTCTGGCAGTCACCCTCCAGTCCCCACGCATCCCCGTTAAAGGTTTCCGACCTCCCCACAAGTCGTAACCGAATTTAATCTAAACATTTTAAAGTGTGATTGTGTCAATTTGGGTTTGTGCATTATTTCTTTCGGTTTGGGATTATTTTGTATAGCTTTTGGGTTTGGCTTGTTTGGTTTAGTTACTCTTTTGGGTTGGGTTATTTTGTGTAGGTTTGCCTTTCTTTTCCTTTTGTTTAGGTCTTTGGTATAGCTATTCTTTTTGTTTATATTATCTTCACAGTTCTTTCTTTTTGGTTAAATTAGCCACCCTTATTTTGGTTTTTTCCTTTTTGTGTAAGAACTTCTTTTGTTTTGATTGTTTAATTTTGTTATTCGGTGTTTGGGGTTTCTTTTGAGTATTTTGGTTATTATATTTAGGAATTACTTTCTTTTTCATCTTTTGTTGCATTTATTATTTCCTTTTGGTTGATTCATTCCCCTAATTGTGCTTCCTTTGTTTCAGCTGCTGAGGGACAGTGGTGGTGGTGCTGGTGCCAGGTGGTGGGATCCCCCCCTTTTTGGTGTGCTGTGTGTTCCCGGGATTCGGTTTGGTCACTACCCTGTGTGTGTGTCACGTGTGCCTGGGTGCTTTTCATTTGCTTTCTTTCAGTTGGTGGATACCTCCCCCCTTCACTAGCCCTCCTCTCCACAGGTACCCTCAGCACCTGAATATTTCTTTTGTTTTTCTCCCCTTCCCCTTTTGTGTGAGTGGTATTTTTAGTGATCTATTTTTAAAATTGTTAACCAATAAAGATTGTTTTTATTATACTGGAAACCACGTCTCAAGCCTTGAGTATAACGAACCTGTGTGTCCTGTGTGTTAAACTGTGAATTCCCTGGGTGAAATTCCCAGGGTGGCGTTGTCTGGCAACTTATAATTTTGTATTGACTTTGGTTAATGTTAATATCAGATGTGCTAAAACAAGAACAAATTGGTGACGCAACCACTTAGCCCTCGCCACACAACCATGGAGAAAGACACATCCTGTGGTTGTGGGAAAGATGTTAGTCTGTTTAAGAAGGGTCAAATCATTGGCATGAATCAAGCAGAGAGAGCATCTAAGGTGACTGATGCAGAAACTACTCAAAACGGGTTAAGAACTGTCTAACACATTCTTAAAAACTGAAAGAATGGTGGGAAACATCGTCTTCCAGGAATAAATGTGGTCCGAAAAATAATCCTGAATGATTTTGATCAGCAATGACTTAAATGTTTGGTGAAATCAAATCAAAGAAAAACAACAGTAGGACTCAGGAGTATATTTGAAAATGAAAGTACGAGCATTTTGTCACACACAATGTGAAGGGAACTCAAGGGACTGGGACTGCACAGCTGTGTAGCCTTAACAAAAACACTTGTCAGTGAGGCGAACTGAGGAAGCATAAAGATTGGATGCTGGAGGAATAGAAGAAGGTCATGTGATCTGATGACTTCAGATCTACCCTGTTCCAGAGTGATGGGCGCATCAGGGTAAAATGAGAGGCAGGTGAAGTGATGCACCCATCATGCCTAGTGCCTTCTGTTCAAGCCTGCGGGGGCAATGCTATGACCTGGGGTTGCTGCAGTTGCTCAGGTCTATATCCAGCAACGTTATGTGCCCTCTCTTGGCTGTTGTACCTAGACCCACAGGGGAGGGGCCAAAAACCGTTAGCTAATCTGTGCCAACTGTGGGTGGGCTTAATGAGGGTCATCTCTTGACTTCTACACCTCATCCTGTTAAAACTACACATGAGAAGTGTGATGAGACTTATGCCGATACAGATGTTAGGTCTGGTGACACAATGTGAAGGGAACTCAAGGGACTGGGACTGAACAGCTGTGTAGCCTTACACTCTTAACCCAAATTAGTTGGCTTTACTAGAAAATTGCGTGGAAACCCGTTGCCTTATACCACTTTAGCTTTTACACAACCTGATACTAAAGAGGTTAAGTTGTTTAAAAACAGAACCTTCATTTTTTGCAGTAGTCATAATGAGTTCATATTAGTAGCCTTTACTCAAAATCATTTGTTCACATCAATGGCACTACACTGTAAACTATAAAAAGTTGACTTTACTTAAAAAAAATACGCAAACTTGCTGCCTTGCAAAAAGTAATTTCTGTTAACTCAGATAAAGTAGATTTGATTAACTTATTTTTTGTGAGTTTGCAGTACTCAAATGAACTTAAATAAAATAAATCAGAGTAACATATGAAAAATCATTCCTCAGGTTGACCATGAGTGAGGAGGGCAGGGAGTGGATATGAGACCCTACTGTACATGGATATATCACATAGGTGACACAGGCTGTCTTTGCCCTGGTATAGACTGACTGTCTATGCTCCACGGCTTAGTCCAGCTGTCAACAGCATAGACTGGATGACAAGGACATCAATAAATTTCATTTTCTTCTGAAAAATTATGGGTGAAAATTCCCTGTGAATGTTTTCCATTAGCCTCTTATTCAAACAGGCATTTTCATTTGCCCACTCAAGCTGCCAATCATGTACTCAGCCAGTCAATGCCACAGAGCATCGACAGCCAGTCGATGCCTTGGTGCACAGACAGTCTGTCTACACCACTGAGCACAGGCAGCTCGTGTGTGATTCACCCATGATTCACCCATGTCTCATGTTGTGAGAGCTGTGTACCCTCCTCACTCACGGTTACAGGGTTTGGTTATCAACTTTTGATAGGTTACTGCCGTGACATGAGTTGTCAGAACTTAGTTCTTTTCAGCTTTAACAACTTCAAGTTTGTGGTCAACTTTACTTAGAAATTTTGAGGCAATCGGTTTCCTAAATTTTTCAAGTAAAGTCAACACAAGAAACTTGTCTTTACTAAGGTTAAGTAAGTAGACTCAACAGAGTGGGCTAAAATAAGTTAAGGTAACTTTTTGTTTTAAAGTAAGATTTACTATTACATTTTACAGTGTAGTTATTTGTACTCATCATTTGTTACAAGTCATGATTCTACACGGCAAAGAAAATCCTTTTGTTTTTATGGTAAAAAACTGGCAGCTGTGGTTCCAGGGGAATTTTGTAAAATATACAGTAAAATTGTAAACAACTTTTCAGAACAACCTGACAATTTATGGTTAGACATGTTATTATTAACTAAAAATTACATTTGACCTTGTAACCATGAGTGAGGAGGACACACAGTGGATATGAGACCCTGCTGTACATGGACTAATCACACGGGCTATCTTTGCCTTGGTAAATACAGGCTTTCTATGCTCCATGACATAGAACTGCTGTCTATGGCATAGACTGGATGTCAAAAGAAACAATCAATAACCGCATTTTCTTCCGTAAATTCTTAATGATAATTCCTGTGAATATTTATTATTATCAAGTTATATTTGGAAAACGTAATAAATATTGAATCAATATTCTCCAGAAAAAAAAAACTCGAAAGTTTAAAAGAAAATGTTGGAATTTTCAGGTTTGAAAAGTGGCAAATTTACTGCACAGAACAGGATTAAACACAGACGTCCTCTGCAGTTATTACAAATGATATTTGGTTGAAACACTTTGAACTGCATTAGTTTTACCAGGAGACCTCTGATCTTTGTAATAACTGCAGAGGACGTGTGTGTTTAAATGTGGATGTTGCAGCAAAATTCATCATATTTGATTTTTAATATTACACCATATGTTATTCATTGAAAAATATCTGGAGTGGATTCACTTTTTATTTTTAGAGATGATGGAAAAGCTGCTTCTGATGATGCAGGTATGATTTCAAACATGTTAATAGGATAATGATAACATATACAATGTAAGTTCCCCATTTAAAAGATGTTTTAGGGTTTTACACTTGAATTGTTCCACTGCTTCGCCCAAACTTTCTCCAGTTTCCGTCATTTTCAATTCAGACCTGTGGCCAGGCGCTTTGCATTGTGGGAAACCATACACCAGGTAGACTGGTCCGATGCATACTGAGAATTTCCCCGGATCAGTAGGTCATCCGGGTAGTTTTGGCATACTGCAACTTTCACATTTGTTCTCATACTGCATACTGTATTTTGGGTAAATCAGTACATACTGGTAGTACAGGATGTGAATTGGAAAACAGCCCCAGTCTTTAATATGGTGGCTGTGGAACTACTTCTGATGGCACGGAGGAGAGAGGACAGAGGAGACATCATTTAGCGCAAATGAGATGCAGCCCATGTTGTTTCTTACCAGCTCACGCAGCAGAATTGCTGAGGAATACCACACTTTCATGGTTCAATGCCCAACTGATCTCTTTTGGCATATTAATTCCCTACTCCATACTGATACTTCCAGAGATTATTTTTAAGAATAAAATGAAATACCTGAAAGAACACTCCCATGACAAATACTTTTCATTGAACAACTGTAACTCATATTATACGCCTTTCTTAAACACTGAAACAAATCTAGAAAAAAACACTTCAGTAATAAATAATTAACCCAATTACCCCAACAAAAAGAAAAGTAAAGTTATGCAAAATAATCCAAACCCACCAAAAAGTAAGCTACACAAATTACCCAAACAAAAGAAAAGAAAGTAAAGCTACACAAATTACCCAAACAAAAGAAAAGAAAAGTAAAGCTACACCATCAACCCGAACAAAAGACAAGAAAGTAAAGCTACACCAATTGACCCAAAGAAAAAGAAAGTAAAGCTACACAAATTAATCAAAAGAAAAAGAGAAGTAAAGCCACACTAATTAATAAAAAATAAATAAAAGAAAAGTAAAGTTACACAAATTAACCCAAACAAAAAGAAGAGAAAGTAAAGCTACACAAATTAATCCAAACAAAAAGAAAAGAAAGTAAAGCTACACAAATTAATCCAAATAAAATAAAATAAAAGTAAAGCTACACAAATTAATCCAAATAAAATAAAATAAAAGTAAAGCTACACAAATTAATCCAAATAAAATGAATTAAAATTAAAGCTACACAAATTAATCCAAACAAAAAGAAAATGATTTCAGTCATTCCATTTTAACTCATAAAAACAGGGTGAGGAGGACTTAATCGAGGTTTTGCTCTTTTTCCCTCCAATAAGGGCTGGAGTAGCTAACATAGGAGCACACACTAACTACACTGGCAGCCAGAAGGAGATAATCAAAATGTTAACAAAGGAACACACAAAGCAAACAAACACCGACTACCAGCACATTAATCCGTTCATTTTATTACTTTTGAATATTCAAATGAGCCTTGCAGATAGAACTAAATTATCACTGAGATGCCCACAGGATTTGACTTTCATGGAGGTCAAAATTTACTTAAACAAAAACACATCATTTGCCCAGCCACACAGCAAAATTTACCGTGTATGTTGTACTCTCTAGGTCAGGCATGTCAAACTCAGTTTGGCTCTGGGGCCGGATCCAGACTTTCTGTTCTCAGGTGGGCCGGATCAGTAAAAGAATGTCAACTCCAACTATTTAGCTTTGTTTTTCAGTACTATGCTTTATCATTCAGCCTACATTTGTAGCCTACCCTACATATTATAATCGCGGATGACAAGGGATCTTTTCTAAGCACAACACATTTATTCACAAACAATGGAGAAAAAAAATGATTTTCATGTTTGGCATTGAATGTGTTAACAACTGGTTATTTTAACAGTTGAGTGAATGCAGTTTTACACCTGAACCAACTCACCACACTCAACAAACTCAAGTGGGAGCTATGAAAAAAAATGTTTTGCCTTAATTGTCATACTGCTTTGAAATAATAATAAATAAAAATACAAAATAAAAGTTTTAGCAGTGCATGGGCAATAAGATTAGACTACATCAGCTCAAACTACTAGACTGGGCCTTCTGAAGCTGAGAATATACTGCACAATATTGATTGTCTTTAATATGAAACCAGATTAATCTTATTTTTAATGATCTGTATTCATGAGTGCAAACAAATGTCGTGTCATCACACTTTTTTCTCTCTCTCACTGCACTCCTGCAGTCTACTTGCTGCTGCTGGCTCCTGAAACTTGGCATCTTTTTGCCTTTACAAGTGCGTCGATATCAGGTGTCAAATCCTGAGTAGCAGCACATTTAACAATGTCATTCAAGTGTTCATTTGTTAACCTTGAGCGCTGCTTTGTTTTATTATTGTTCATCACGGAGAACACCTGTTCNAGCAGTGCATGGGCAATAAGATTAGACTACATCAGCTCAAACTACTAGGCTGGGCCTACTGAAGCTGAGAATATACTGCACAATATTAATTGTCTTTAATATGAAACCAGATTAATCTTATTTTTAATGATCTGTATTCATGAGTGCAAACAAATGTCGTGTCATCACACTTTTTTCTCTCTCTCACTGCACTCCTGCAGTCTACTTGCTGCTGCTGGCTCCTGAAACTTGGCATCTTTTTGCCTTTACAAGTGCGTCGATATCAGGTGTCAAATCCTGAGTAGCAGCACATTTAACAATGTCATTCAAGTGTTCATTTGTTAACCTTGAGCGCTGCTTTGTTTTATTATTGTTCATCACGGAGAACACCTGTTCACAAAGATAAGTAGTCCCAAACATGGAGAGAACCTTTGCAGCCATGGCTGTTAATTTGGGGTAACCTGGCACAAGATACTGATAAAACGTATCCAATCCCACGGACCCAAATTTATCCTTCATAGCGGAATCGCACTGCAAGTCAATAAGCTCGAGTTGAATGTCAGCTGGCACATCAGAAGGCTTCACTGTAAATGGCGAGCAAAAAAAGCCGAACTTGTTCTCAAGTTCACTGAAAACCTGAGACCTCCGCTCAAACTCTCGCAGCAAATCTGTTATGTTGTCTTTATATTTATCCAAATCGGGACGATCCAGTGCCTTCGGAGGCACAGCTGTGAGACATGAGAAGTGCGTGGTGTCACCGCTGGATAGCTGCGTCTCCCACAGTGACAGTTTCATCTTGAACGCGCTTATGCTGTCGTAATATTGAGTGACAACTCTGTTACGGCCCTGCAATGTAGTGTTAAGTGTATTCAAGTGTTGCGTAATATCAACCATGAAGGCAAGATCCTGCACCCATTCCTTGCATTGAAGTTCCTTTACTGAGCGTCCCTTCTTCTCCATAAACTGTCCAATTTCGCCTCGTAGCTCAAAGAAGCGCTTGAGTACTGCACCTCTGCTTAACCAGCGCACGTCAGTGTGGTATGGTAGGCCAGCATGAATGTCATGATCACTGAGAAATGAGTCAAACTGGTGGTGATTTAGACCGCGAGCTCTGATGAAATTGACAGTTTTCACAACCACGCTCATAACATGGTCCATTTGCAGTGTTTTGCAACATAACGCCTCCTGGTGCAAAATACAGTGAAATGCCCAAAACTCCTGTCCTCCATTTGCGGTCTGTACTTTGTCACGGAATTTTGTGGCAACGCCTGCCTTTCTCCTCCCACCATTGATGGCGCACCGTCGGTCGCCAGGCTCACAGCACGGGACCAGTCCGCCTCCACCTTGTCCTACGAGAGCGCTGAAAATGTCATCTGCTGTTGTGGTGTCATTAATGGGCACCAATTCAAGCAGCTCCTCGGTGATGGTCAAAGTTTCATCAACACCTCTAATGAATATGGCCAGTTGAGCAATATCTGTGACATCGGTGCTCTCATCTATTGCAATTGAAAATGCGATAAATGATTTGATTTTCTCTTTCAATTGGCTGCTCAAGTCACTTGAGAGTTCTGTCACCCGATCTGCGACAGTGTTCCTCGTTAGACTAATATTGGCAAAGGCAGGTCTCTTTTCAGGGCACACGACTTCTGCAGCCTTCAGCATGCATGTTTTTACAAACTCCCCATCAGCAAATGGCTTGGATGCCTGCACCAGCTCGTTGGCAATAATGTAGCTGGCTCTTACAGCCCCATCAGCGATATCGCGGCTGCACGTAAAAGCAGACTGCTGTTTCTTCAGACCAGCGACCAATTTGTTTATCTCGTCTTTTCTTATTTGTCCTTTCAAGTGATCATACTTGTCTTTANTCCTCGGTGATGGTCAAAGTTTCATCAACACCTCTAATGAATATGGCCAGTTGAGCAATATCTGTGACATCGGTGCTCTCATCTATTGCAATTGAAAATGCGATAAATGATTTGATTTTCTCTTTCAATTGGCTGCTCAAGTCACTTGAGAGTTCTGTCACCCGATCTGCGACAGTGTTCCTCGTTAGACTAATATTGGCAAAGGCAGGTCTCTTTTCAGGGCACACGACTTCTGCAGCCTTCAGCATGCATGTTTTTACAAACTCCCCATCAGCAAATGGCTTGGATGCCTGCACCAGCTCGTTGGCAATAATGTAGCTGGCTCTTACAGCCCCATCAGCGATATCGCGGCTGCGCGTAAAAGCAGACTGCTGTTTCTTCAGACCAGCGACCAATTTGTTTATCTCGTCTTTTCTTATTTGTCCTTTCAAGTGATCATACTTGTCTTTATGATGAGTCTCGTAGTGGCGCCGAATATTAAACTCTTTGAACACTGCAACTTGCTGATTACAAACCAAGCACACTGGTTTTGCACTCACTTCTGTGAATAAATAATTCTCAGTCCATTTTTCCTGGAAAACCCTGCACTCCGTGTCCACTTTCCTTTTTTTTGACAGTGCCATTTTAGGAAGGGTGTGTTGGCCGATAACTTGTTTAGTAGTAGTGGTGAATGGTGAAGCAAGCTTGCTGGTTTATTTCTAGTTGGACACATGTTGCGAATGTTTATTTCATGGCACTAACTCGTGTCAGTGCCGCATGCTGGACGTGAGCTCTTTTACACAATTACTGCCCTCTAGCGGCCGGAGGGAGCATTTGAGTTGTATTTATTTTAAAGAATCATAACTTTTGATAGAAATGAGCTAGTGACTCGCTTCTTTTTTTGACATACTCAGAAATTTATGACGGGCCGGATTAAATCATCCAACGGGCCGGGTCCGGCCCGCGGGCCGTATGTTTGACATGCCTGTTGTAAAATGTACAAAATGAGCACTATCAGGTCAATACCAAATTTTGCACTACTAGTGTCCTGGGCTGGCTTCCAGTCAATCGTTGGGCTGATACACAGAGACAGACGACCTTTTTACGCTCAAACATACAGCTCTGGAAAAAAAACAAAGAGACCACTTCAAATTTTTCACTTTCTTTGATTTTGCTATTTATAGGTATTTGTTTTGAGTAAAATGAACATTTTTGTTTTATTATATAAACTACTGACAAAATTACTCCCAAATCCCAAATATTGTCATTTAGAGCATTTATTTTGCAGAAAATGAAAAATAGTCAAAATACCCCAAAAAGCTCACTGTTTTCAGATTTCAAATAATGCAAAAAAAACAAGTTCATATTACATTTTAAACAATCCATTACTAATTTTTTTTAACTTCGGAAGTATTCAGAAATCAATATTTGGTAGAATAATCCTGATTTGCAATCTCCCATGCGTCTTGGGATATTCTCCACCAGTCTTTCACAGAGGAGAGTGACGACCACAGCAATGGTTTTTATACATTTCCTCGTTAAATAAGATTTGTTTCAGGTGATCACCTCATCAGTACCTTATTAGGTAGAAACAGGTGCTTATATTGGAATTCAACAGACACTGCAATGGAATGACTGTCATATTTGTAGAGATGCTGATTTCTGAAAATTTGCTGTGGTCTCTTAATTTTTTCCCAGAGCTGTACAATTAAGATTTAGAATTATCAATAAACCTGATGAGTGTGTTATTGGGGTTGGGTTGGGTTGAAGCCAAGACACCTGGAAAATACCTGCACATAAAAACTCCACACAGAAAGGCCCACCTTGCCCAAACCAGGATTGGAACTGGTGACCTTCTCACTGTGAGGCCAAACCCCCAAACCAATGAGCCACCGTAGAGCTCAGAACCCAGTCAGATAGATTACAGTTCTCTTTTGTAGGACTTGCTAATTAGAAAACCACAGTATGAAATCACAACAGCTTTTTAACTTCAGATCAGTCCACAAAATTGGAAGGAAAGCTGGAACTAAGAGAAAGCACCACATTTACATGCAACACAGGGGTGGGCCACAATACATCTGACTGACCCTGACATGCTTACATTTTACCTTATTCCACAAACTCAAACTGATTAAAATGTAGTGAAGAAATCGATGCCAGAGCTTTCACTGCCTGAACAGCTGATGGATATCTGTGTCAAACTGCTCGATGTGAACGATGAGCGATGACAGCTCTGCCCTTCAACATCACATGGTCGTTTGTCATCTATGAGCGGCTCTACCTGCCGCACCGCTAACATGACAGCGTGCTGTAACACTGCTGAGTGTCATTGAGAATACACAGCTTGAGACCTTGTTTCCTTTGGTCCACATTCATCCATCAGGGCTCCTTCAATCAGTCTGCACCTCTTTTCTGACCTTCACCTCACCTGAAACAACCAGATCACTAACATGTCATTCCCTCTGGGATGTTGCAGAGTCGTTTGTAGATGTGCCCTTTTGTACCGGATAGAGTTTCTCTCTCTATCTTTTTTTAAAATAAATATTACACATCCTCTGTAGGCACAGAAAAAATATAGAAAAAATAAGCCAACTAAATTGTTTTGAGAGTTAAACACAGCTTGTGGACACAGTTTCCATTTGCAAAGTAAATGCATACATTCAGGACCTATGTGGTAGCTCCTGTGATCTCAACTACATTGTGCTTCTTGCTAGCATTTGGTCTTGTTCATATGTAAAAGTTGCCCCTCAAGCTTTCTTTCGTAGTCACCGTTTAACCTGTATCATCATACACATCATTCTTGCATGCCTCACATTTTTCTTCTGATTCAATTTCAGCTCTAGAACAGCTCAAGACTCGGGGGTTCCACCTTTAAAAAACAAAGAATTTGTTGATTTCACCTCTGTGTGAACCTCCAGCACAACTTTTGCCACTGTTAGTGAAAAAGTTGACATCAGAAGTTTTTCCTCTTCTGGATTTCTAGCAGTCAGTTTGGGAGACAAGTGCTG